>PITA01007040.1:0-72285 GCA_004023965.1 Spilogale gracilis | reverse complement strand
GAGAGAGAGAGAAACCCAGAGGAGGTAGCCCAGCCAGGCAGTAATATCCAAAATTTGGTTTCTAGGCTGTACTTGGGAGGTGGCAGATTGTTGCAGGCAAGGGCAATCATGGAGGGCTTCCTGCAAGAGCTGCAGCCTGGGGTCAAACTGAAGATACTAGAGAGCTGGAGTTGCAGATACCCTCTTCCCCTTGCCGCCAGCTGCCCTGCGAGCTCTCCTACCTCTGAACCATATCTGATATCCCTCTTCACTATCCATGGACTAATGCCTTGGCTTGAACTTCCAGAAAATGGCTTTACCTTTACCCATCCAGTGTTGCCTCTTCCAAGCAGCCACACCCAAGGTCTGTGCTGTGCCCTGAACACATCAGGCATCTTCTATCCCAATGCCTTTGGTCATGCCCTTTGCTCCCTCAGGAATTCCCTCTCTAAGGGTACTTTACCTAAACTACTGCCTTTTCCTCAAGGGCCAGCTCCCGTGTCCCAATGTCAGGGGAATGAGTCTCCACCCTTCAATCCCGCATCACACACATTTGGGATGAGCTGTATCCCAAGTTGGACTTAGTTGGGGTCTCTCTCTTTGGGGTGATGGTTCCGTACTAGTTAGGCTGCTTATCCTGGTGTCATTGTTAGTAGTTTGACTCCCAGATGTGCTCCAGCTGCACAAGAAATCACTCGGACCCCGTCACTGCCCAGCTGAGGGTCTCTGGCAGGGACCATGCCTTGTTCTTTGTTCTGTGGGAGCCCGGGGTAATGCTCTGGATTTTGTGGACACATCTGGATAAAGTCATTCACTCGCTCAAGTGATTTCTGAGGTGCAACACGGCTGAGCAGCCGATGGATAGGTCGCTGTTCTCCTGACACATCAGAGGAGGAAGGAGAAGAGAGGAAGACAAGACCATTTCAGAGAGTTACAGTGACATGGAGAAAGTCTCGAAGGGGCAGAGAGAAGAGACGGAAGGGGATAGAGAATGACTTTAGACAGGCAAGGCGGGGACGGCCTCTGGAGAAGTGGCATATGACTGGGATCTGAAAGAATGGAGGGGGCCAGAGAGGAGAGTATTGCAGGAAGAAAATTCTAGAGAGAGAAAGACAAGTGCAAGTCCTTGAGGCCGGAATGTGCTGCATAAGGAGCAGGAGAGACGTGAGTGCAGGCTGAGTGTAGAGGAGATCAATGGGAGAGGTCAGCAGGGGCCAAACATTGCTGGGCTTTGTCAGCCATGTTAAGGAATTAGGACTTGGGGCGCCTGGGTGGCTCAGTTGGTTAAGCGACTGCCTTCAGCTCAAGTCAAGATCCCAGAGACCCGGCATCGAGCGCCACATCGGGCTCCCTGCTCAGCGGGAAGCCTGCTTCTCCCTCTCTCACTCCCCCTGCTTCTGTTCCCTCTCTAGCTGTGTTTCTCTCTGTCAAATAAATAAATAAAATCTTTTTATTTATTAACAACAAGGAATTAGGACTTTTTTTTCTGCCAATGGAGAGTTCTGAATGGGGGAATAACATGATCTAACTTTTTTTCCCCCCAGACTGAAAGATTTTTATTTTTTAACCATGCAGATAGAAGACAATAGTGCCATCAGTTCTCTTCTGATTGGACAAAGCCATGAATATTTCTGTTTAGAACCCCAGTTACAGCAGTGCCCATTACATCATGTCGGCTGGGACAGAGAGGCATCAGGGCCTCAACAGATTTCTTCCTGGAAGCTGTCCTCACAGAACATGCTAACAGTCTCCAGTTTTAAGTCCTACAGAACCACATAGGGCTGTATTAACAGGCCACAACAACTTGATTACCTCCATGAATAGCCACCTAAGTCTCCAAATGGTGCAGCATGGAGAAGTTACACGTACATTCTTGTAAATGTTCTCAACTAAAAGCAATAAGCAGGCCTGGAGAGCTCACTCTCTCCAGTGGGCAGAAACAGAGAAGAAGATGCATAGGGTCTTACTTAAAAGCCGTGAAATGAAAAGCATAGCATTCACTTTCCACATTCACAGCTCACACCTGGACCAAGAGAACCTCTCAAGTTTCAGTGGTTGGTTAGTAATTCTTCTCATTTAAAAAACATTTCGGTGAATCAGGAAAGTTCAGAAGAACCAAGGGTCTCTGCTCCCTACACCCCATGGTCTCCCAGCCACCCGAACCTTCCCAGATGCCTCTGCTTCCATTGCATTGCCCTGTGGAGAGCATCCCGCACCATGTTTTGTGTCAAGGCCTCCCAGGTCCTGGGAAGCAAAAGCCAAGGCCTTCCACCTGAAGGAGGACCTCGGGAGGCAGCTGAACTCTTCCACCTACACAATCCCATAGTGGGGGGCTGGACCTGGTGGAAGGAGAAGAAAGGAGTTGGTCTAAAAGAACCCAGCACAGAACTAGCTCCGCCCTTGGGGGCGTGGCCCCTGCTCAAGGGGGCGGGGCATGGAAAAGAGGTAAATCTGCAGTCTACAGCGCAGCCCTCCTTCTCTAGAACCAAAGAGGGCCAAATTCAAGAAGAAAGAGGGCCTCCTTAGCTGTTTTTAAGAACTTTGCTCCTTCAGTTGTTTATTTCTGAGCTGTCACTTTAAAGAAAATGAAAGATGTGGGATCTAGGCAGGTAGTAGACAGGCCCCATGACTAGAAACTGCCCTCCTGTACCTCCAGCCTGGTAGCCTAAAAACTGGCAGAGACCGCGGGGGGGGGGCGGGGGGGGGGAATCTGTGTGAACCCAATGACTGGGGCTCAGGAAGGTCGCCTTCTGGGAGGGACCGCCATCATGGCCCCTGCCTAGACCATGCCCGGATATGCCAGCATACCAGAGTTCCTAGGGAGCTGGGGGCTTTCTTGGGCCTTGGCAGGTGGTCGTTGAGGTCCTTACAGACGGGAGCAGGCAACAATTCGGTGGCAGCCCCGGCAGAACTCAGAAAGGGGGAAGGCCAGACACTGGCATGGTACCACGGATCCTGAGCAGCAGAGAGTTGGCTGTGAGGTAGTACCCACACAGGGGTAAGAAGAGCAGTGTGACTACAGAGAATGTCTTCCCAGTGGGTCAGGCCCGTGGCCTCACCAATGCCTAATAGGTGTCTATTGGCTGTGTGACCATTCTACCAGATGCCCAGGAGCCAGTAGCCTGGGGTAGCCGGGCAGTGGTTCTGCATCCTGAGGATGGAGTGTCCAAGGCTGGCTGACAGCCAGGACCAAATGCATCTACTTCTTGGGTGATGAGACTCAGTTTCCCACAGCCAGTACTCTGGGTGCATAAATACAAAGCCCAACATGTGGCCTTGAAGTAGTAGGCCTCAGAGGCACTGCTCCTTCTAGCAATGACTTGCAGATACCCATGTCAAAAATGGGTGGGAGGGGGTGCCTGGCTGGCTCAGTCGGTAGAGTCGGGGACTCTTGATCTCAGAATCGTGAGCCCAAGCCCCATGATGGGCATAGGCCCAGACCATAAAGATGATGGTAGTACCCGCCCAGAGCATTAGGGGCTTGGGCAGACACTGTGGCATGTAACAACTACATGATGCACGAAGCCCCCTTGGAAACAGAAGAGCTTGGCCATGGAGGCCACAACTTTGGGGCAGAGTCCGCTAAATGTTCAGAGGGGCCAGGGTGCATGAAAGCTCAAGCCGATAGCAGCCTTATGTTATTGGCCTAAGCACAGGTAGAAGGGAGTCTTATGTAGGGACTTAGCCAGACTGGAACCTGTACAGCCTAGGAGGGGCCTCTGCGGGCCACCTTGCCAGGCCTCTCCTGGCTCTGTAGGGCCTATCCCCCAGCAGGTGGTATACAGGGGGTTGGGCCACAGGTCCTCTTTAATAATCTGGGCAACCTCATCAGCCTCTGGGAAGCTGTGCTGCAAGAACCAGGTGAAGAAGCTGTGGACAGTGTCCCCACGTACCAGAACAGGGGGTTCCTGGCCCCGGTGCCATCGGATGCAAATTGCAACTGACACCACCGGTCCTGAGGATCTGCACTCATACTCTGTTTGCACCTTATTCCGGAAGTAGGGGTTGTTCCAAAAGCAGAACTGGAACTTGCATTGGGTTCTGGCATGCCTGAGCTTCCTCACCTCCAAACGCATCAGGTAGCAGAGCATGTCTTCATCGCGACTTAAGATCACGTCTCACAGCTGTGGGTGGTTCATAAGGGCGGTGACCCAGAAGCCAGGAATATTCTGGATGACGAAACTCCCACGGGCCAGGTGCAGATGGTGGATGCGCCCAGACCTGCGCTGCAGTCGCAGGTAGGCCCCGTCCGCCTGGGAACTCCCAGCCTCCAGCTCCCACTCAATGGCCGCGGGACGGGTCCACGGCCGGGCCATCCAGGTTCAGGGCCCTGAGCCCTGCTTCGCCGGCCGCTCCCACCCCCAGCTCTTCCTCGTCCCCCAATACCACCCTCCCCCCTCCTCCCCAGCTTCCCCATCTCTCCCCTTCCTCCCTGAGCTGCAGCTTCTCCACTCCTCCGCCTCTTCCATGAAGATGGCGCCCAGCCCAGTCGTCACTTCCTCGGCCTTCCCGCCGCCTCCCTCCCGCGCCCCCCGCCCCTCGGCTCCGCAGGTCTCAGGTCGCCGCGCCCTGCATCAGGCGGGGCGGTTCCGGAGTGGGGGCGCCCGCTTGCCGCAGTGAGGCCGGGCGCCGTCTGGCGCGTGGCGGCTCCAGGGCCCCCGCCCCCTCGGCCGCCAACCCTGCGGGAGCCTCTGGCCAGGAGAGGGCCAGGGTGCACGGGCAACACCGCGGGTCCCGCTAGAGGGGCGGCGCGGCACGAGGTGGCGAGGCGCGGTTCCTCCTCCTGGCACGCTCCGCCCCTCGCACTCCACTTCGGGGTGTGAATCGCAGGGGTGCCTCTGATGGGGGAGACAGGGGCCTGCCAGCCTGGAGGAGTGGCAGGGGGCTGCCTGGTGGGGATGCAACCAGGAGAGCCCAACAGAACTGGCCCACATTAGGAGGCGCTGGAGGTGCAAGTGGGGTGAAGTGCAACGGTGTACCAACCCTGGAGCAGCTCAGAGCCAGCACCAAGGATCAGGTGTAACTCCCGTCACACACAGATAGAACTTCCCATCACAGCCACTACACCAACAAGAGATTACTACCCCCCCCATCTGCGGTGGGCAGTGGGGGCGGCCAGGCACCCACACTCGACTGCGGTTTAGGGGTAGCTATAGGAAATTAGCAGCTTTGCACAGGACAAACTACTCAAGCACATACGGAACAGGCAAACCGGACTCAAACTGGGAACTGCAGATGATGGTAACTGATTGGTGCACGGAGGTGCTGGAAATATATGGAGAAAGGAAGAAACTTAGAGTACAAGGAGCTTGGGCAAGGGAATGTCTCAAATGCTGTGAACCTGGAGCAAAAGGACACCTGAATGTGGGAACTGTATCCTCCTGGGCTTGTGGACCACAAGGTGGACAATTTCTACCTTGCCTTAGGCCTAGCTATCTCTTGCTTTATATCAGACATTTCACCTATGTGAACTCCAGTCTGAAATGCTGGGAATGTGCTTGTATAGGATGAGCCTGGATGTACCAGCCATGCATCCCCAAGCCTGCAAATGCATCTACATTCCTGTGGTCTTGGCTCCCAAACTTGTGGTCTATGGAGGTCAGCCCACCTCATGGCCCCTCTGCCCAGAAATCCCTGTCACCTCCTCCAGAAAGCCTTCAGCCTCCTCTGCCCAATGAATAAGATAGCTCTGAGCCCCTGGGCCCACCATGGGGTGTACAACCCCTAGAAAGCAAGGTACGTTCCCTTGGGGCCCTGGCCGGAGTTCTGAAGGCATTGGGGTCAACAGTGAACACTTCCAAAGTAAATGGAGGCCAAAGAGATGAAGGGGCAGCCTACTGCCTTCATACACAAAACACCTGTTGTACACATTAACACTTGTTACTGTCCCATGGACTCTTGGGCTGGATTCAAAGGTGCCTTCCACTGTGTGGCTCTGGACACTGGCTCCAGACCACAGAAAAGCAAGCTCAATCTTAGCCCTGGGCGGGAGGATCACAGTACGTGTCACAGGACCCAAGGTGGTGATGACTACCTTTCTTTTTTAAAGATTTTGTTTATTTATTGGACAGAGAGAGAGATCACAGGTAGGAAGAGAGGCAGGTAGAGAGAGAGAGGAGGAAGCAGGCTCCCGGCTTCTCGATGCAGGCCTCAATCCTAGGACCCTGAGATCAGGACCTGAGCCGAAGGCCGAGGCTTAACCCACTGAGCCACCCAGGCGCCCTGCCTTTGTTAAGAGACTGGCCAAGCAGCAGTCAGAAGCCACACAAGTGTTTCAACAGTTCGTCTGCACCCAGTGGGTAGGCCCAAGTGCGAGCAAGGTCAAGTCCTAGCTCTGTCACTTTCCAGCTGAGCACCTTGGGCAGTGGATGGCATGTCCTTTCTTGAACAACCAGCATTCATTCTCCATCCTAACTGTAGCCCCAATTTCCTTTGAGAAACCATTCACTTCTTCTGTCTCACTCAGCCTTGTCATCACTGGCTGGTTTGGGGGAGGGCACAGAGCTCTATCAAGGCCAGTGAGACAGGAGATGCTTAGTGGGGCTTTTGTGAATATAGGGACCTCTCTTTCCTCTCTTCTTGGTCAGCACTGCATGAGAATGACAGGGTTGGAACCACGGCAGCATTCTACTCCTATACAAAGGGACATGCCACTTTGTAGGGCCTGAAGATTAAGTATTTCTACAGAAGACAGGGCCAAGAGAAACAGAACGCTAAAGCCAACCATGTTTGAGTGGCTGAACCATTTCTAAAAACCGCTAAATCTGGCATTTTTTGTTATATGAAATTTCATTAAGCCAATTTGATTTTTATGACCCTTGTATCCAAGTTTAAGAGAAATATGATGCTACTTACCTCAAAGACATCCCATTAAGATCTTTCATTTCAAAGTACAAAGTTTGTAGGCACTAACATGAAGGCTTGTTACTGTCTGCCCTACACTCATCATCCCCTTGGGGTCTAGAGATGTCTGGAGTCTCTAGTTCCCCAGGCTTTCTCCAACCCTTTCCCAATCAGACAGGTGCACAACTTCCAAACACATCATTCAGAAGTTTTTAATAAACAACTTCATTATAAAAACTTTTTTTTGAAAATGTAATTCTGTAAAACATTGAAAAATCTACTTTAACAAAGATACGCCCTGTGCATTTTCTAATGGCACTTATATTTTACAATTAAAAACCTTGTTTTATATAAAGCCAAAAATACTCCAAGAGGTTATTCACTGTGTTTACAAAGTGCTAGAAGGTTTTTGTCTTGTATTTTTCTCTCTTTAAATAATCTGGCGTTACGAAAGAGCGGCCACAAAGCCTTGATCACTGGGAGGGAGGGAGGCGGATGAGAAGTGGCGTTTCAGGAGTTCTGGTGCCAAGTGGTCAGGGGGCAGCCACAGAAGTGAGCTTGCATCTGAAGAAACTGGGCTGGAATACTTCTTCCAAACCGCTCCACAGAGGCACTGGATTACCATGATGAATCCTTCTCCTGTTAGAATCAGAACACCCCTTCCCTTGCTGCAGACCCTACTCTCCAGTGGTGAAGGTCAGAGCCAATTCCTTCCACAGCAGGTTCAGAGCTCCAGGAGAGGCCAGGGTGGGGTCCCAGAGGAATCTGGACTTTTCTGGCCAACACCTGCCTAAGGCAAAGTTTCTTATTACATAAATATCCTTGTTAAAAAGCAAAATATTGATCCTGTACAATATAAATTGTTAAAAAAAAAATCGTGCTTAAAAACAGCTCCTAGATAAGAAAGAGGGGAGGTAGAGGGAATGGGTAAAACAGCTACCAAAAAGAAAGTGGGGCAGGGATTCATACTACTAGGGGAAGTTTAGGGCAGTGGAAGAATTTAAACTTAGGACAATATCTACGAGCAAAAAAGTAATCACACCTGCTTCCCGGATTTCCATTAAATGCCATTTGTAAAAGGTTGGGGGGGGGGACTCATTGGTGCTCCTTTTCCCACTCTCCCCTCTTTAAGATGTACACAGATCCTTTGAGCTCAAACAGCTGGGTAGGTCATCCCCTGGCCCCCAGAACTGTACTCAGCCTTGACCAGCTATGTGCAGGATGAGAGGTGCCTGCCCCATTCAGGGCAGCTCATCACTGAGAGAAGTTGGAGGCGACAGTGGGGAAAGGGGACATCACCCCTTTTTCCTGGTCCCTGTTTGGTCTCTGCCACATGCCCTGGCTCCTGTCCTGGGCAGACACCCCTCAGGCTCTCATGGCCTCAGTAAAGGTACTGAAGTAGGTTTGGTACTGAGTGCAGGATAAAACTATTCTTATCCTTTGAACAACCAGGCCAATAGGCTTTTTTTCCCCCTCCTTAAATTTGGGGAAGTTTAAGAAACAGCTGGGTGGCTATGGTCCAAAAAAAGGTGAAGGCAGATGTTCCTCTGTACCAGCAAAGTTCACAGTGATAGAAAAATTCCTTGTGTGTGGTGAGGGCACTGAAGGGAGAGGAAAAGAGGGACAGCAGGGTGGAAAGGGGGGGATGGGGCAGGGCCCCAGTTACAAGGCTTTAAATAGTTGCTCTGCCTGTTCTATGAGTTTCCCAGCATCACTAATGGGGGAGAGAATTCAAGGAAGGGACAGGAAAGGACAGGCAGGAAGAGTGGACTTCTCTAAGCCTGAGACTTTCTATTCTGTGGCCAGAGGCCCACCTACTTCTATAAACGAGGGATGTGGGGAAGGTGGCCGGGAGTAGGTGAAGGGCTGCTGGGTCTAGTGATGAAGACCAGAGACAATACGGAGAATGGCAGCACCAAGTCCTGTCTGGACCCCCATGTGCCATTTCCTGTAATACAAGTCCCAGTAACATGCACAGCATGCAGGAGGCGGCTGCGTACCAAGGGGGACGCTTTTAAAAATAAACCTTAATTAGTCCCTGGGACTCACTGAAACTAATTTTTAGAAGCAAATCACCTAATCTGATTCTAACCTTGCCAGACATTTTTATATCTGGTTTCTTTTTAAAGGTATCCCAAGCTACCCTGCCTAAATCAAAACATGTTTATTCACTCCACATTGCTTCCAATCAAGGGCCAGGGAACTACATTTTAAGGCTTTCACCTCAAAGAGTACTGGCCTGGGCTGAAGCAGAAGCCTGGGTCTTGGACCTGCTCAGTTCCTGATGATAAAGCAAAGTGATTTCTAGAGGGGAGAGTAGGAGGACTGGGAGGAGGCTGAGGCAGTTCCTTGGTAGTTTGTCCTGAAACCCTCGTGGAGTAGCCAGCATGAGGCACTGCTGAGAGAGGTGCCCAGAAACTACTGACTGCATTTGTAGGAGTTAACAGTAAAGAGGTAGAAGTGTGTTTCTGAATCAAAGTGGAGGTGTCTCATAAGGGTCACACATCAGTGGTCCCTGAGCTGCCTCCCTCGAGTGGGAAGAGTAAAGCCCATGCAGAACTGAGAAATGAAGCAGGGATGGGGTTCGACTGGGCAAGGGCTGTGCTGTCTGTGGCAGGGAGCCCCACAAGCCAGAAGAGAACCAATCATTTGTTGCAAGAAACCCTGCTAATTACTGAGAGCAAAGGGCGGAGGGCACAAGCAGAAGGTGGAACTTCTTTGATGGAAAGCAGAGAGGCCTATGTACAGTGGCCCTGAGTCCATGGTAACTGCAAAGTAGTGGAGAGAGAAGGGACACTGTGGAGAAGAGAAAAGGTTAGTATGGGAGCCAATGACACACCCACAGGTTAGGACTCAACTATCTGCCCAGCCCTAACTTCCTGAAAACTCTTCTTCCAACAATCCCACTTCCCGGAAAAGGGACAAGTAGGAGACAAAATCAGAGGTTTACACCCTCTCCTTTGCTATCCACACCAGCTTAGAACCCAAGTCCCTCCTTCTGAGACTAATGATAACAGTTCATAATGTCTGGGGTAAGGGTTGGGGGGTGGGGGCAATGGAAGCGGGCATGCCTTTCATGTCTTCCCCTCTCCAGTTCAAGAGGAGGGAGAGGGGTCATGATGTACTTGGAGAAAAACAGAACTGCAGACCTGTGAGAAAATGGCTCCAGTTTTCTTGCCTGTCTTGCGGACACTGCCGAGGAAGGCAGGAACGGACACTGTCATGGAAGGTGGCAGAGACTGAAGCAGTCCAAAGTCAGTTTATTTCCCCACAGGGGAAAAATGTGACCTCAAGTGAAGAGAAGTCAGCGAGACCCGACTCCGCCTTGTAAACAGGGCTCCAGTTAACACCAGGTACCAAATGGTTCCGGCTGGTGCCAACTGGAATGGACTGGTGGGAATGGATTCACGGCGTGTAAACAATGTTCACTGCAATCATTCTAAGGCTAACAGCTTGGCAAGGGAGGTGAATGGTGTGTCTGAGACGACTGTGTAAACGGTACCGTTGCTGGACAACACTGACTGGAAATGGAGGTGTTGGTACAGGAGGGACGGGGGTAGTGGGAAGAAGAGGACCTCTCTCCTGCCCACTGGCTGGAAGCAGGCGATGGAGCCAAGTGACCCTCTCCCTGCAGCAGGGCCTGACCAACTGCTGTGGGGTCTGCAGGTTGGGACCAGGAGGCGGGCTTCTTGGGCTGTTTCTCTCAAGGTCATCCAAAGTGAAACCCTCTGTGTCTCCAAGAGACTACCTCCTTCTCTGAAGAGAAGGAAGTTCTGACGTTTTGGAGGGGGAGAGGGCTAAGTGTGGCTCCCGATTCAGATTTAAAAAGTAAAAGTAAAAATACCTGAAGTTCTATGGTATGAGATCTTTTCATGGGGCTGGGGCTCAGGCCTTCTCCTGGAACTGATCCTGGAGCCTTGAACCCCCAAACCAAGTGCTCCATACAGATACTGGAATTTTTTTTCTTTTTGAACCCAGCTCTGAAAGCTCAGCTGCCTTCACGGGGTATGCAGATAGGGTGGGTACAGAGGCTCCCTGACAGAGCCTAAGACTAGACTGAGGGCCTCCTTGGGGGCTACTGGAATGCCTGGTGGAAACGAGGCAGGGTGGTGGTGCTCAGGCCAGATGTGAAGACAGGAGGCAAGGAGTGCAGAGGTCCAAAGTTCAGTGGTCCCCCAGCTCCAGGGGAATCTTGAGGCTGAGCTTGCAAAGTGGTGAGCAAGGGCTGCGCCTCGGCCTGGGAGTAGCCCATGACCAGGCCTCCTGTGGTCCCAGGCGGGTTACATGGGGGGAGGTTGAGTGGAAGAAAGCCCAGTAAGTGGGAGAAGTCCACATTAGCAGCGCAGAGGGCCTCAGAGAGGTTGGCGGGGCTCTTGGTGAGCAGTGCTTCATCTAGGAGGGCCGCAGCTGCCGCCGGCTGAGGTGAGGCGGGCTGGGGTTCAGCGGATGAGAGAGAGAGGCTTCCAGGAAGCTCCGCCAGAAAACTATCCACCTCCACTTTGGGCAATTTGTCAGGCAAGTATGAGGTAGATCCAAGCTGGTATTTTGGAGGAAGCTGAGCTGGGGAAGAGATAGGTGAGGATTCCAGAGGGTAACTCATACCCATGGGCAGCGGGTTGTGCACCAGGGAGTGTGGCATGCCCGTGCTGGGCATGGTAGGGATGTGGGCACCATACATGCCCATGGGCAACATGCCAGGGAAGGCCTTGGCCCCCATCACGTCCCGAGAGGCCATGCACAGCACAGGGCTCAGCTCTTCCTTCACACTGACTGTGGAGCTGCAGCTGAGTAGGCCTAACATGTCCACTGGCTCTGTCTTGATTTTGAGCAGCTCCTGCGAGTGGCTCTTCTTGACATGACGCGTCAGGTGGTCCTTGCGGCCGAACCGCTGGGCACAGTACTGGCACAGAAAGTCCTTCCGGCCCGTGTGCACCACCAGGTGCCGCCGCACATCCTTGCGAGTGTAGAACCGCCGATCACAGTGGTCACAGGGGTGCTTCTTCTCCTTGGCACCGCCTGCTACTCGGCGTGAGTGGGCCTTCAGGTGCTCCAGCAGGGCCTGCGTACTCTCAAAGGTCTGCAGGCACACCTTACAGCTGAGGTCACCGCTGCTGGCGGCATGCATAGCCAGGTGGCGCCGGTAGCCTAGCTTTGTATTGTAATTCTTACCGCACTCAGAACAGTGAAGGGCCTCTTTGTTGGGGTCATGGGTCTGCAGGTGGTTCCGCAGATGGTCCTTACGGTGAAACATCTTATCACAGTACATACACTGGTGGGGTTTCTGGGCTGAGTGGGTGGCCATGTGCCTGGTGGTAGGGATGGAGGATAGAGGAGAAAAAGAAGGGAGATCACAAAGGCTGGCCAGACAACCGAGATGTCCACTGAGGGAATTAGATACAAAAATTATGGTCGAGCCATGTGATGGAATGCAATGGGATACCATGCCAGCCAGTATCTAAATTCTACAGATATCCTCGCCCACCTGCAAATTCACATACGTTTTCCTAGTCTTTGCAGCACTGTTAGTAGTAGTAAAAAGGCAGGAACAATCTAAATGTCCATCAACAGGGAACTGGGGAAATAAATTATGGTAAGTTCATAAAATGACTTAAACGAAAAACAAAAAACAAGGCAGCTTTATATGTATCCTCAGGGAACAAGCTCTTAGAATATATGAAATGGTAAAAAGCAACAGACAGAACAGTGCATGCAGAATAGTACTATGCACAGGAAAAAGAAGGAAAAGAGATGTATGTTTGTATGTACTCAAAAATATTTCTGGAAGGTTATACAAGAAACTAACAACACTGGTTGCCTACGCAGAGAAGAGATAGGAAGCTCATGGGTGTGATGGAGAATTTCCATTGTATACCTTTTGGTACCTTGTGAATTTGTTTTATGTGAATATATTTCCTATTTAAAACATTTAAAATGACACAATAAAAAGAAAATGAAATTTATCTCAACTTCCCGATCTGGAACAATCCCAAAATATAAGGGACTAAGTCAAAAAAGGAAGTTGAGTAGAGTGTATGTAATACAATCCCTTGTGAAAATAAAAAGGGAAGGGAGTACATGTTTCAATGTCTTAGCAAGGACACAAGAAACTGACCCCACTGAACACCTCTGGGGAGGAAAATGGTAGCTTCCAGCATGAAGACAATTCATTTTTCACTGAATGCCCATTTGTACCACTTAAAGTGTTTACCATACAAACCAGCAACATTTAAAAAAGTGTTCCCATGGGATAGCACCTCAGTGTCCCCCCTTAGTTTACCTGCTCCCATCTGGAGGGACAGAAGCTCAGAGTCCAGTAATTACAATCTGGAGCTCCACAGGACATTCAGAATCAACTCAGCAAGACTTCAATGACCCACATTTACCAGGCCCTGTGTGAGCTGTCATTAACCTTGCTCTCCACAAGAGGCCAAAACATAGGACAGCCCCACCCACCAGTCAGTAAGTGGCAGGGACTGAACACAGTCCTCCTTGCTCTCCACAAGAGGCCAAAACATAGGACAGCCCCACCCACCAGTCAGTAAGGGGCAGGGACTGAACACAGTCCTTCTTGAAACCTGAGTTCACGCAGGTGTGCCACCGCTGCTTTCACTATAGTACCCAGTGATCCTTCCTCCCTGAAAGGTCTCAAATATAGCCATTATACTCATGCTACATCAGTGTCCACACCTGAGAGTAACTGTGAGCCTCCCGGGACATAACAGACATGATAACATACGAGAGGGAGGTGATGAGTGATCCGCAGTCCATTTCCTTCATTTTACAAGTGAGGCAACTGAGGCCCTAAGAGGTTGAGTAACTCGCCTAAGTCACACAGTGACTACAGTTGGGAGTCAGGGCTTCTGCCCCCCAGACCAGGACCTTTCCTGTAGCATCCCACAGACATCCAGATCGTACTAAAGAAGTCTAAGAGGACGACCCAACTGGAATCCATCTAAGACACAGGATCACACATTCCTCAGAAGCATTCCTGAGGACCAAAGAACTGTTATGAGGACAATCCTGGTAACCCACTGCCCTGTTACTTGTTTTAATTCCTTCCTATCAACTGTTTTCCAGACAAAGAACTAAGGCTTCCTGTGGTCATCTTGTTCATGAATGTGTTTGCTGTCTGTCCCCACTATTAATATAGTGAACTCAAGGAGAGCCATCACCCCCATCTGTCTAGCTCACTACTCTGTCCCTGGCACTGAACACTGTGCCTGGTATGTAGCAGGAGCTCAGTAAATCATAGCTGGCTATATGAATGGAAGAAGGGATGTGCATCAGGTAGTCTACCTCATTTGTAAAGGGCATGCTCCTGTTCCTCTGATGGACAGGCAAGGATAAAATCTGAGTAGGCCCCCCACTGCTGCCAGGCTGCTCTGCCATATCTACTTTATACCAGGACTTTCACATTCCATGTCACTTTATGTAGGGCTCATGGGCTTACAAGTTTCCGACCAGCTGCTGACCCAGAGGACACCAGAGATTCTACACAGACAGAAGTAACCATGTGAGTAGCAAACTGGTTCAGAAGAGGCACTGCAGGACCAAAGAAGCTATGTGACCCTGGGTAAATTACTTCTCCACTCTGAGCCTCCACTTAAAATTTACAGATTGGACCAGAGGGTCTCCTTTTCCTTCTAAAGTTCTAAGACTGAGTCATAATTTCTGGCTAAGATTCTCACCATTAATTGACAAAGGTGGGGAAAGTAGTATTGACAAAATTGTTCAATCTGGTTTGTTCATGAAATGTCTGGTATTTCCCCATCAGAGTCTAGTGTCTGCGTACAAATCCCAGTATTAGCTTTTAGTGAGTGACTTCAAATGGTTGGTGTTCAGGGTACACTTATGGCCCAGTTAACCTCTATTCTTCTGTCACAGATAAAGCCTCATACTCAGTGGAGTCTTTCTGGCTTTGTCCTCTGGAAACCCCAGGGCAGGAAGAGCTATGGGAGTGTCACCTACCTATACAGCTTGTACTTGGAGGCAAAAGCCTTGCCACAATGCAGCTGAGGGCAGCTATATGGTCTTTGCTCTGGATGAGGGAGGCTGTGAGGCCTCAGCTTCTCCCCATTTGAGAAGGGCGTCCCCGAGATTTCACATTGGCACTTCACTTGACTCTCCACCTCCCGGCCCCGAGGCCTGGGAACTAGTTTCCAGCCCACTTCCTCCTCCTGCTTTGCATCTTGAATCCAGGGGGGGACGCTGGTGAAAAATGTGGTCATGGCAAGACTAATGGCGACGGGCCATGTTATTCAGAAAGCCTCCCCATCAGCTCCACACGGGGTCTCTGCTCTGTCACAGCCTCCAACGCAGCCTTCAGAAAACAATCTCTTCACCTGAAATATCAGAACACCTGGTGTTAGGGTGCTCAATACCATGAAAACATGTGCTCTGGGGGGAGACCGATCCTGTTTCAATCCCAGCCCCTCCACTTAAAAGCCATGTGAATTTCAGCCACTTACTTACTTTCCTGAGCTGTCTCCTCATTTACAAAATGGGCTTAATGATCTCCTAAATCATAAGAATGGTTTGAGGACTAAATGAGATAATGAAGAAAGAGCATTCAGTAGAACGCTGGGCACCCAGTAAGTGCTTAATGGTAACTATTAGTAGTAGTACTATCTAGGCTAATAATAAGCAGGATAATCTGAGGAAGTAAAAGCCCTAAATTCCCAACTATTCTTTTCCAACTTCACTTTTATATCCTTTCCACTAAATTTAGAGATGGCAGCTCCTCCTCCTCCTCCTCTCTTTCCTACCCCCCCCTCACCCACTACTTTACACAATTCTCCTCCTCATGGAGGTGCTAAAGAGCAATAAAATGTCCAAAAGGCAACAGGGAAGGAAGAAGACTTTGCTTAGGAATTTACACCCTGGAAAGTCAGTCCTGGAGCCAGATGTGTTTCTCAGCAGAGCATCAATAAGAGGTTCTGCCTAAGAAGGCAACAGCAGACTCTGCATTTCCCCTAAACCAGTACTGGTCCCATCCTACCTGCCACCAAAAAGCCATGCTTCTTTAGCAAAGCCTGTCAAACACCACAGGTACTGAGTGCCACCCCCCGACCCCGGCAGACCCTTGGTAGCACACATGCATTTTTCTATTATGAGCAGGTAGCACACTTGCATTAGAACTCCCACCAAACTGATTCTTTGAAGGGTCAGATCATAGTTCTTTCATTTCCACACACTTAGGATCTAGAAAAGGACTCTCAGGTTTCGTTTAGATGGGTAAATTAGTCATTGAATGCAAGCTGACACAAGGCTAACTAATGCTTAGAAAGTTCTGGTTTAAACTGGGGTCACAGCCCTTCCAAAGTGGGGAGCCAATATCTTGAAGTCTGGTCCTTTCTCTTGAGGCAAGAGGGGAAGGGTGTGGGAAGTGGGAAAACTGGAGCAAAGATGACAGAGCCTTTTTCTGACATGAACTCAAAAGAATAGAGGACGGGAGTTACCATACGGACTCTCAAAAGGGGGACAACAGACCCATATTCACTCACAAACTCATCACAGATTACCCACTGCAAAGCAACTTGCTACAACAGGGGGATTCCTTTTGAAGAGGTCATGCCAAAATCTGGTCATGAGGCTTTTCCATGTGAAGGGAGCAAAGGGGGTATCTGGGGATTGTCCACGAGAATCTGGGGAGGGCTCCAACCGCACAAACAGTTGTGGGCCACAGAATGCTTGCTCAGCTCATTAGCACCTGCTGCTTACAGTGACCATTCATCCAACAGACTGGCCATGAACAAGATGATGGGATCAGCGGGTTCATGCCCCAAAGAGCTTTGCTCATCATTAACATGAGCTACGTCCTGTTCAGGAACCATTCCTCTTGTTGAAGAAACATCACAATGTAATATGATAAACATTTCCCCATCACGAGTGGAGATTTGCCTAGAAAGACTGGCACAAAGGTGGCTGCATTTTGCATGAGTCATGTGCTGGGGAGGGGTAGGCAGCACTAAAAACTAGTCCCACTTGAGCCTTCAAGTCATCATGGCGTATCTGCCTGCTTCATTAAAGGCCTCTGACATCTGCCTTTCATGGTTTAAGTCCTTCCTTCTTCGCAAGGGTGGAATTACCTGTTTATAATACCAGTGATTACTACGCACCTTGGAATTGGGTAGAGAGCAAGCACGAGTTTAAACATCTAGTTTGGAGGGAATTTCCCCTACCCTCAAAGTCAAATTCTGCTCCCCCTTGTTACCCAAAATCATGCACCTAAGCCCCTGGCAAGGTGGGAATGGCAGCCAGAGGGAAGCAAGTCGCATCACTTTGGCTAATGTGAGAGGGGAGCCTAGCCCTGGAAATTCCACACAAACTCAGAAAGAGAACAGCACGTCCCCCACCTCCCACACGTCCACCTCTTCTGTTCTCCTGAACAAGCACAAACAAGACACAGCAGTTTAGTATGCTGCTTCTGAAAGCGTGAGTAATGGGCTTCTAGGAAAGAGGCCGGTGGTGGCTAAGGACAGCTCATGAGGTTGTACTGACAGAACCAACGGAGGGGAGGCAGCCATGTGCTTGCCTTGATCTGCATTTAATGGGGCTACGACTTTAAAAGGGAACAGCCAACACCCTGATCCTATTTTCCCTACCCTTTTAAAAAGGCACAGTGAAATCCTCACCTGTAGTCACCAACAGCTTACTGGATAAACAAGCTGCCAGTGTTACCTCAGGAACCCTTTTGGGATCTAGTCTTGCTCCCTGTTCTTTGTCTGCAATCTCCTCTCCTCCAGGAAAATTCCTGGGTCTCTCTCCTTCAGACTTCTTCCTCAGCAAAACTGAAAGAATTTTGCTTCTCTTTCAAAGCTGCTCTTCTGGTCTCACACTCTAACCTTAACAACTGTACAGAAGCTGACGGAACCTGTTCCCATAAAACAAACACAATCAATCCCTCCCAGTTACTGGTATAACTCGGTATATTTTCATCCAAAGATTCCTTCTGGCGCCTGACCTGAAGAGGGAGGCAGCATGGAAAGAACCTTGGACTTGCTATCAGGACAGCTGCCACTTACTGGCCATGAAGCCATGTTTCTCTGAATCTCCGTTTCCTCAATTTCTAAACTAAAGATTCATTCTCCTTACCTATAATAGTCTCATGAAGGATGAAGTGTCTGATCTAAAGTATGTCAGCATACGCAGTGCCGTCTCCGAGGTCTACACTGCGTCTGCCCCTTTTCCGCACACGGCCTGAATACTACTTCTTTTTTTTCCCTTTTAATGTTACTTCTCAGGCCTCTGAGTGAGTTTCCTTCCCTTCACAACATCTCCCCAGAATGCAGCCTTCCCCTTTTCCCTCACAGTCAACCCGCAGCACATCCCCTTTAACCAGCCCCCGCTGCGGTCCCCTCCCCCCCACCACATCCTGGGCCACAGTCCTCTCACCTCAGGAATCTCTCCTATTACTAAGGCTCTGTACCCCAAACACAAATAGCTTTCTAAAAACCCTCGAAGGCCCTCTCTGGCAGCTGAAAGGAGACAAACTGCTCCCTAGTCCGTCTGTCCAGCTGTGTGCCATGATGCCTGCTGCCCTCTGAGGAAACTACAGTTTTTATGGTGTTACATCATCTCTATAGAAACTGTGTTCTTTCTCCATTATTAGCCTGTTTCCTCATCTGTAAAGCTAAAAATACTTACCTCACAGGCTTGTTGTGAGGATTATTTTAGTCAGGTATGCAAAGGGCACAGCATAGGGCTTGGCTTGCTCTAAGTACCCAACAAAAGGCAGCTATTATCTTTGCCTTTGTATTGAGTTGCACGTTCCTATCTCACCTTCTGTTGCAGCGGGGAAATTCTCCCAACCCTCCCCAAACTGTGGAGGAGCCCCCCCCCCCGCAGCAAGGAAAGGGTTAATCTCTAAGTGTTCTTAACTAGAGAGACCCATAGAGGATTAACAGCTCCACTTCAGTGACTACCCTAAAATAGCTTTTATCCCTCCAGTCCAAGAGCTACTTGGGGATCTGAAGAACTCAATTCAACACCTGCCGAGGAGGAAACACACCCGGGAACACACCCGGGAACACACCCGGGAACACACCCTGGAACGTTCCTTAGGGTGGACAGAATCTTCCCTTAAGCAGAACCCAAAATAGCAACTGAGAAATTATAAATAGACTGAGAGAAACAACAACAACAACAAAAACAACAACAACAACCCAGGTCTTGACCTGCGCACCAAAAACAAACCCAAATGACAAACTGCCTGGAAAACAGTGAGAAGGAAAGGGGGGAACTGGGAAGAGCCGTCCCTCTCATTCCCTCCCTCACACACACTCCGAAGTGGTGGGAGAATTAAATTACAGGGAGGCCGGAGAGTCTCAATGACTTGCATCATTCCAAGAGACATCAAACAGGATTAACAGGGGTTGGATTTACTCTCGGGCTGCTAGTTCTTCTGTCACTATAGCTGGGCCCTCTTAGCAGTCCCTTTGATTCACTCTTTCCTCCCATTCCCGCTGCCTCTCACTCCCGAGGAGGCCTTGAGCAAATGGCCGCAACTCACTACAGCCCCATTTTCATTACCAGGAAACCTGGTTGGGCACCCTCAAGGACTCCCCCCACAATCGAGTGGCCTCAACGTGAGGGCCAGGGTTAGAAATCCAAGGCCAGACTCTATCATCGTCCCAAACTAACAGGTGGAAAAACATACAAGCCAGGGGACAGGCTACTCTTGAAGGTAAAAGCACCAACAACTCTCCCACACCGGTTGTCCCCTTATCTTCCACCTTACAGGTGCCTTTCCCCCACCAAGCTGGGGCCAGAGCCTGGGACTGGAATAACAAGGCTCCTCGGGCAGCTTCTAGACCACTCCACTGTGTGGTGGGAGAAGGTCAATTACCCTGGGGCTGCAAGAGACAGGAGTGTACACCTGCCAGAGAAGGGACAGAAATTCAGGGAGAAATTTGTAGGGGATCTCAGGGATGGGAAGGAAAGGAAAGTATGATAAAGAATCATTAGCACGTTAACTGAGCGTCTAAGGGACCATCCTTTCCCCTCCCCCAAAAAAGAGATGGGGGACTATAAGGGTTGGAGGATTCCAGGGATTGAAGATAGTCAGAAGTAAATTCTCTGAATTACCCAAGTCTCAAAAGGGTAACTAGATGGATGGTATCTAAGGTTTGGGAGGAGGAATTATAGATAGAGCTTACTGAGGTTCTCCAGAACCAGGTATTTGAAAGAAGCCTCAAAATGGGTTGTGTGGTTCTGGAAAACGAAACAGTAAAAAGCGGAGTATTTGGAGCAGGAAAAGGGGTATGTGGGTCGGGGTAGGCGTGTCTGAGGGGAGGGAGCAGGTGCAGCTTATCTGCGTCCCCCAGACCCGGGTCCCCGGTAAGGTCAGCAGCGCGTTATCTGGGTCTCCAGGGAACCTGGGGGTCAAGAGTAGGGGACCCTCTGGGCTGAGTCTCTAGGTCTCGGTAGGGAAGGGGCCAGTGGGGTTTCTTCCGGTCCCCCGACCCAGGTATCGGGTCCGTGGAGAGATTTCGTCACCCTGGGGCCTATCCGGGCCCGAACCGGCGTGAAGGGGGCCCCCGGTCGGGGGTGTGGGCGACCGCGCCGTGGGGCCCGAGATGAGAGGGGCCGCCGCTCCGGGTGCCGGGCGCGCGGGCACAGCGAGACGGCCTCCCGCCCCGCTCCCCGCCGTCCCCCGGGGCCCTCGCCGGCACTCACCGCGCTCGGGGCCCCGCGCTGCGGGCCGGGCCGCGCTCGGGCTCCGCCAGGCCCGTTCAGGCCCCGGTAGTGGCGGCGGTCGGGCCATTGTGCGGTGCATTGTGGGAGCCGCGCGAGCGGGCGCTCGGGCCGTGGAGGGGGCGGTGCCGCGGACTCTCTATGGTCCCGCCCGCCTGCCGGCTAGAGCGGCCGGGGCGGCGCGCGGGCGGCGCGTGGGGACCGCCGGGAGCGGGGCGGACGCTCGCGCCTCTCCTCTCCCCGCCTCCTCTTCGCCGCGCGCTCGGGCTCCGGAGCCGTCATGGGCGCCGCCGCGTGGGCATCGTCGACCCTGCCGCTGTGTGTATCTCTCCTGCTGCTGATTCTGCCACTCCCGGGGCTGGCTGCGGGCCCATGGGACCCGGCCGGTTACCTGCTCTACTGCCCATGCATGGGTAAGGCCTCCCGAGCCCACTTCTCAATAGGGAAACTGAGGCCCAGAGAGGCGGAGGCCCGCTTCTGAGGCACCCACCGATACCTTGACATGTCCAGGAGAGAACTCCAGTGCGGGGCATGGCGTGCTCCTCGCCCCTCTGCCTCAGTTGCAACGGCTCTGAGGGACCTCTGTGGCCAAACTTCCATTTGGCAGATGAGGAAACTGAGGCCAGGAGAGGTTATATGTCTTGTGCAAAGTCTAAACCAGCCCAGAGTTCAGTAAAGGGAGTTAATGAGGGCAGAATTTGATGTCACTGACTCAGCGTTGGCTCTAGACGATTCTTTCATCGTTCAACAAATATTTATAGGATCCCTAAATCTGTGCCCAGGCCTGTTTCTGTTTTGGGGATACAGCTATGATAAGGCAGAAGATGTCGTAGACAGAAAATGCCGCGTCCTTGTAGAACCTTCATTTTAGGTGGGAAAGACAGGCAATAGAAGATACAATAGACAAAAGATACGGACAATAAAAGGTAAAAAAAATAAGTAATATATAACATTTTGGAAGAGGATGAACACAGTGGGAAAATAAAATAGAGAAAAGTGAGGGAAACTCTAAAATCAGCAATTTAAATGGTATGGTGGATCATCATTATAAAAGTCATTCCTTCTTAAAACCCTTCAGACTCCAAACCCTGATGATTGATTACCACCCCTCCCTTCTCCCCAGATCCTCCAGCTGCAGCCACTCTTATTCCCTCTCTGTTCCTCATACATTCTCAGGTCCTGAAACCTGTGCTCTTCCCTCTGACTGAAACACTTTCCTCTTCACTTCTGCCAGGTCAGTTTCTCATTCTTAGGTCTCAGCTTAAATGTCACCAGAAAGAGCTTTGCTGACCTCAACACAAATAATCTCCACCTTACTGTTCTCTATCACCAAACCTTTTCCAGTTCTTCCTTGAAATTATCAGAATTTACCACTATATACTTGTCTCTCTAACTGGACTGTGAGGGCCTCTAAGGAAGAGACCTTATCCTTCTTGCTGAATCCTATATTCCAGCACCAAGCAGAGAGCCTGGCACATTGTGGCCTCTCAGTATTTGTGGAATGAATGGATGTCATGCTGAGGATAACAAAAAGAATCAGACAGGGTCCTTGCTCCTGAGGTATTCACAGGCTGAAGAAACAGCCAATACAAAGGCCAGGAAGTGGGAAAGGGCATTTGAGGAAAAGTGAAGAACCATAAATAGCTCCAGTCCAAGGTGGAAGGCAGAGGAGGGGATTGTGCATAGCAGGGAGTTGGTGAAAGAATTCCAGTGGATGAGGCATTGGAGTTGTCCCTTCATGCACAGATGAGTGGAGATAGAGGTAGAAGGGCACCCCTGGATGAGAGAATAACAGGAGCAAAGGCATGGGGTCAGAGTGGGAGGTGGAGAGCATGTCGGGAAATGGCAAGGAACCTGGAGCAGCTGAGATAGAAGGGTAGGTCCTGAGAGCCTTGAGTGTCAGACCCATGAGTCCAGAGTTGATCCTTTCCTGCCACCTCCCCTGGCTCTCCCCCGTGTCCTGGCCCTCCCCACCCCAGCCCTGCATCCTTTCCAAATACTGCATGCCCCATGCCCTCGATGCCCTACGTCTCACCTCAACCACTATATACCATCCAGGGCGCTTTGGGAACCAGGCTGATCACTTCTTGGGCTCCCTGGCTTTTGCAAAGCTGTTGAACCGCACCTTGGCTGTACCCCCTTGGATTGAGTACCAGCATCACAGGCCTCCCTTCACCAATGTGAGTACCTCCCACTGGCCTTAGCCCTTATCCATCCTGCCCCACTCCTGCTTACCCCCTCTTGACCCCAAGTCCTTCTCTGGGCTTTATCTCCAGCTCCTCTGAACCTTCTCCAGTCACCCCAAACTATCTTCCCTGGCTAACTGGCTAACTTATCCAGTGCCTTCTGTATACCAGGCACTGTTCTGAGCGCTGCATGAGGACTAGCTCTTTTCACCCTCATCACATTCCTATGCGGAAATGGGTTTCAAGCGGTAGGTAACTTGCTTAAGGTCACACAGCTTGTGAATAGTACAGCTGGAACTCAAGGCCATGTCCATCTGACTCCAGAGCCTATGATCCACACCTAAAGCTCTGTTTCCACCCTATTTGGTCCCACCCTCTGCTCATCCCATTAGTCAAAGGGTGATGCCGCTGTCAGTTTGAAGGAGAAACTGAGACACAGGTTAGTTAATATTCTGTTCAAAGCCACAAACTCAGGCAGTGTGGCTCCAGAGCTGTCTCACCCCATCATGGTGGTACTCAACATCCTCTAATTCCTTGTTTTTTCTTTGTATCTTCCACTGATCCTATGTGATCAATGTCTGTCTTTGTTTACACCTTATGCCAAGGGGCCTAGCAGGAGGAACTGAATTAATCTAATGAATTGAGTTTTTTAATAAGTTTTTAATAAACTTTAAAAAACTATTTTTATGTACAAAACTGTATTTCATTCTTACAGCCTTTTCTCTGGGTAGGTATTAGTAGTAGTAGTAGTAGTAGTAGTAGTAGTAGTAGTAGTAGTATTTTGCATGCCTATATTTAGAGAGATTTTTATCAGTTAGAGGTTAAAAGCCAGAGGACCTGAGACCGTATTTTGTCTTTGCCATTTAACTAGCTGTGTAGCCTGGACAGAGTACTTGATCTCTTTGTACCTCAGTTTTCTTATCTGTAAAAGAGGTTGCTAGTAACCGTGGCCACCTCCCATAATAAGTTAGTGATTATAGCATGCCTGGAACATTGTATGCCTCTCTCTTAGAATCAATAGTTCATCAATGCAAAGTGCTTAGGATATAGGAAGTTCTCAATAACTGGGAGCCACTTATGTGCTGGTCTTTTGCACTCACTGTATAGTTTAGACATTGTCTGTTTCCTTCTGCCTTTCCCTCTGTCTTTCCTTTGCTTTGCCTTCTCAGCCAAGAATCTTTCTGAGTCTCAACTTCTTGCTTTCTTTGGGTTACTCAACCTGTCCCATTAGGCTCCCTTTCCCCACTGGGACTGTTCTCACAGAGGCCACCAGGGACTTCAGAATTGCCAAATCTAGAGGTCATTTCTTAGTCTTATAGCTATCTTCCCAGTGGCACCTGGGCCTGTGAGCCTCTTATTCCTACTCTACTGTCATATAAGACACAGCCTGTTTCTGCTTCAGCTCTGATCTCTTAGCATTTTCCTCTTTGTGCTGTATGGGGGGCTTTCTCTCTCTACCACTGTTTAAATATTGGTGTGCCTGAGGGCACCCAGGTGGCTCAGTTAAGCGCCCAACTCTTTCTTTTTTTTTTTTTTATGATTTTATTTATTTATTTGACAGAGAGAAATACAGTGAGAGAGGGAACACAAATGGGGGAGTGAGAGAGGGAGAGGTAGGCTTCCTGCCGAGGAGAGAGCCTGATGCGGGGCTCAATCCCGGGTCTCCAGGATGATGACCTGAGCTAAAGGCAGTTGCTTAACCAACTGAGCCACCCAGCCGCCTCAAGCGTCCAACTCTTGATTTCGACTCAGATCATGATCTCATGATTGTGAGATTGAGCCCCAAGCTGGGCTCTGTGTCAGGCATGGAGCCTGCTCAAGATTCTCTCTTTTGGAGGTGCCTCAGTGGCTCAGTTGGTTAAAAGTGTCTGCCTTCAGCTCAGGTCATGATCCCAGGGTTCTGGAATTGAGCCCCATGTTGGGCTCCTTGCTCAGCTTCTCCCTCCCCCTCTACCTGTTGCTCCCCATGCTTATGCGCACGCTCTCTGTCAAATAAATAAAATTTAAAAAAAATTCTCTCTCTCCCTCTGCCCCTTCTGCCACCCCCCAACCCACTCCACATATGCTCTCTCTCTATATATATTTATTTATAAATAAATAAAAATAAATAAAAAATAAATGTTGGTGTGTCTCCTTGTTCTGTTTGCTTATTAGTTATGTGACCTCAGATGATTTATCTAGAATCTGTGTGGGTTTCTTCATAAGTAAACTAGAGATGGTTTATATTCCTACCTCTTAGAATTAGATGAGCAAGTCCATGAAATGTGATGAGTGTAGCACCTGGCACTAAGTCAGCACTCAATAAATATTAGTTGCTAACATTACCATCATTTGCTTTGCTGTAAATTCCTGTTGAATCTTGTGGCTTTCACTGTTCTCCACGTACCTCCTAATCTTATCTGTGACCCAGTCTCTGCTCTGATCATAAACCTATGTTTCTAATTCCTAAGCCCTTGATTTTACTTGGATGTCCCAGAGCTACCTCACATTCACAGAGACAGAGCTGAGCTTGGCATCTTTCTCTCTCAAACCTAGGTCACTTTCTATATTCCCAGCCTTAGTCATCTGGATACCAAGCCAGGAACTTAGAAGTCAT
This sequence comes from Spilogale gracilis, assembly GCA_004023965.1. NCBI lineage: Eukaryota > Metazoa > Chordata > Mammalia > Carnivora > Mephitidae > Spilogale > Spilogale gracilis. Next base: position 46,986 of record PITA01007040.1, on the reverse strand, counting down.
CCCAATTGCCTCCTTTTACTCTCTACTCTATCTTTCTTTACCTCTTCTAAGCTGTCTATGCCCTCCATCTTCATTTGGACTTAATGCTCAAAAATACATGTTGAATGAGTACTTGAACAAATAAAAGGACCATTGCAGTAGTCTCATTATTCCTCTTCGTCCCCAAAGCTTACCATCATATATTCTCTCCTCTGCTACCAGAGCAATCTTTCTAAAAGGCAAATTTCTCATTATGTCTGCTTAAAATCCTTCACCAAGGGGCGTCTGGGTGATACAGTTGGCTAAGCATCTGACTCTTGGTTTCAGTTTAGGTTGTGATCTCATGTCATGAGATTGAGCCCCCTTTAGGCTCTGTGCTCAACTCGGAGTCTACTTGAGATCCTCCCTCTCCCTCTGCTCCTCCTGCTCATGTCCTCTCTCTCTCTCTCTCTCTCTCAAAAGTAAATAGATAAATCTTTTTTTTTTTTTTTAAGATTTTATTTATTTGACAGAGAGAAACACAGCCAGAGAGGGTACATAAGCAGGGGGAGTGAGAGAGGGAGAAGCAGGCCTCCCGCTGAGCAGGGAGCCCGATGTGGGACTCGATCCCGGGTCTCCGGGATCATGACCTGAGCCGAAGGCAGTCGCTTAACCAACTGAGCCACCCAGGCGCCCCAATAGATAAATCTTTAAAAAAAAAATCCTTCAGCAAGACCTTGTTGCTAATAGATATCCCAAGTTCTATTTGTTGAAATGCCAATGGCTCATGAAGGAAGGGGGCAGTGGTTAAATCAGTTTGGGAAATTATATTCGCAATTCCCTATCTTCCAAAATTGCAGGGTTTTTCTTTTGTTTTGTTTTTTTTTTAAAGATTTTATTTATTTGACAGAGAGAAACACAGCCAGAGAGGGAACACAAGCAGGGGGAGTGAGAGAGGGAGAAGCAGGCTTCCGGCCGAGCAGGGAGCCCGATGTAGGACTCCATCCCAGGCCTCCGGGATTATGACCTGAGCCAAAGGCAGTCGCTTAACCAACTGAGCCACCCAGGTGCCCCAAAATTGGAGGTTTAAAATACACATTAGCATATTGAGAAGTCCTGTAGTGAAGAAATCAGCTTATCACAGTATTTCCCAGGTCTGTTTAACTCCAGAGCCTTTTGACTGCAGAACTCTTTATCCCCATGACCTAGTGGAATATGCTTGGGAGTCCTGACCTATAGGATAAAGTCTAAATTTTTATTCCATGGTGTTTTGTTTTTTTTTCTTAAGACTTTATTTATTTCACAGAGAGAGATCACAAGTAGGCAGAGAGGCAGGCAGAGGGGCAGGCAGAGAGAGAGGAGGAAGCGGGCTCCCTGCTGAGCAGAGAGCCGGGTGCGGGCCTCGATCCCAGGACCCTGAGAACATGACCTGAGCCTAAGGCAGAGGCTTTAACCCTCTGAGCCACCCAGGCACCCCTATTCCATGGTGTTCTAAGAAAATTTTTTTTAAGGGGCGCCTGAGTGGCTCAGTTGGTTAAGCAACTGCCTTTGGCTTAGGTCATAATCCTGGAGTCCAGGGATCAAGCCCCACATTGGGCTCCCTGCTTCGTGGGAAGCCTGCTTCTCCCTCTCTCACTCCCCCTGCTTGTGTTCCCTCTCTGGCTATGTTTCTCTGTCAAATAAATTTAAAAAAAAAATTTTTTTTTAATCCAGGAAACTACAGAGATTAATGCAATCACCATCCATGTACCCACCACTAGATGTGATCATCATTTAATATTTTCTCTTCTTTGCTTCATCTTTCTTTTTTTAAATAAAAGAAATAAAATATTACAGATAAAATTGTTAAAAGATAAAGTCTCACGTGGCTCCCAAGGCTAGTCCCACTCCCTCTTCCCAGCCTTAGAGGCACCCCTCTTGTGAATGTAATGTCTTCAGTGTGACTCCTTCTGAGGTCTTTCTTATACTTCTACTGTGGCATGAGCATATCTGTACCATTTCCCAGTGCAAAGTGGGAAATCTTCTGTAGGGAAGACATAGAGTTGGAAGGAATATTTTAAATTTCTGGTAGATGCTGCAAGATTACATTCTAAAGTGATTGTACCAAATGTACAAAATGTACATTTTGTCTACCAGCCATATATAGCAGCTCCTGTTTCCCCACTTCCTTTCTAACAATAAAGTTAAGCTTTTAAATCTTTACTGGTCTGATAAGTGAGAAGTGGTCTTGCTATAACTGTGACTCACTTTTTTCTAATTACTAGTGAGTTTGTACATCTTTTGAATGTATTGGTTATGTTTTCTTTGCTGTGAGTTGTTCACTTCTATCCTTTGCTCAGGTTTTCCCTTACATCATTTGTCTTTTTTCATCTAGATCAGCAAACATTTTTGAACACAAACGATGTTACTGTTTCTTTGTTAGTTTGCAGATAATTTCTCCCAGCTTTTTTTCTCTTCTGGCTTTGGTGTCCTTTTCCAAAAGTTTTTCATTGGCTTTTAGTCTGCACTGTCTGGGTCTTAAAGTGTATGGTTTAATAAATGTCTTTAAAAGAGTCACTAGGATACTGAGGAGGTGCCTCTCCTTCTGGACCTTTTCTTGTAGCTCCATGTGTCCTACCAGAAGTACTTCAAGCTGGAGCCTCTCCAGGCTTACCATCGAGTTATCAGCCTGGAGGACTTCATGGAGGAGCTGGCACCCACTCATTGGCCCCCTGAGAAGCGGGTGGCATACTGTTTTGAGGTGGCAGCCCAGCGAAGCCCTGATAAGAAGACATGCCCCATGAAGGTAGGTATGGGGGACCCTTTCTGCCTGTTCCATGTCCTCTAGACCCCTGAGACCCTGTGGCAGCACTGTGTGGGGAAAGGCACTGGAAGGGCTTAAAGTAGAAAGATGGAGATTTAAGTCCCATTTCTGATATTCGTCAGCAGTGTCACTTGGGGCAGAGGATCTTGATTCCTCTGAGCCTTTTTTTTTTTAAAGATTCTATTTATTTATTTGATGGAGAGAGACATAGCGAGATAGGGAACACAAGCAGGGGGAGTGGGAGAGAGAGAAGCAGGCTTCCTATAGGGAGCCCAATGCGGTACTCGATCCCAGGGCCCTGGGATCATGACCTGAGCTGAAGGCAGACGCTTAACAACTGAGCCACCCAGGCACCCCTGAGCCTTTATTTCTACCTGCAAAATAAAGACACTGATCCCTGCTTTATCTCACTCATAAATTTCATGAGGGCCAGGTACAAGAGTGCTTATAAACTGTAAAGTGCCACATGAGTAATAATAACTAATGCTTTTTTTCTCCAGACTGGGAGAGAAAGTGGGGAGGGAGCAGAGGGAGAGAGAAGGGAGAGGGAATCTCAAGCAGGCTGCACGCCTAGCACAGAGCCCAACTTGGGGCTCAATCTCACAACCATGTGATCATGATCTGAGCCGAAATCAAGTGTTACATGCTTAACTGACTCAGCCACCCAGGTACCCCAAATGATAACTAATACTTCTATGAGACTTACTACATGCCAGGTACTATGCTAGGAGCTTTACACATAGTAACCCACTTAATCTTCAAACTGCTCCATGAGGGAAGTACAATTAATATCCCCATTTTACAGAGAGGATACTTAGTGCAACTCAGAGTTCAATATTTTGCCCAAGGTCACATAGCAAATAAGCTGGGATTCAACCCTAGGCAATTTGACTCCATTATCCACCATCTTAACTTGTATATTTTCTTTCTTTTCAGTAGGTAAATAAGAAACAGTCATATTTTATCAAGAGAAATTTGTAATTTTCCGGCACTTTGGGAATAAGACAATCCCCAGTATGTCTTTCAGTGTTTATGCTAAAGTCTAGGGAGGATTGTTGAAAGAGCCATGAAATTTGAGAAAGGAGGCTTAGCTTATAGCCATGACACTGCCCTCACTTGCTGTGTGACCTTGGACAAGAGTCTTACCCTGCCTGGAAACTGGTTTCCATCTTGAAAATAAAGGCATTGTGTTAGATGATCCTGAAACTCTGAAAGCTCTAGTCCAAGACCTAAAGCCCAAATTCAAGATCCACTTCTCTCCTCAACCCCCACCGGTGCTGCAGGGTCAGTGGGATGTAGCATGTCAGTAGAAAAGACTCCTTTAGGCACTTTGAGGAACATTTGCAGGAAACCAGCCTGGACGCCAAGCTGCTCTCCTTAGTCCCCAGCTCAGGATTTATAAAAGAACATTCCTATTGGGCCATACTATGAAGTGTTTCAACCTAAGTCTAGTCAACCAGAGTTCCTCCACTTATAGTTCCTTGGCCCCATCCCCAGAGGGCTTTCCCTCTTTCTCAGTAAGTCTTTGATCTCTCTCTTTCTGCAGGAAGGAAATCCTTTTGGCCCATTTTGGGATCAGTTTCATGTGAGTTTCAACAAGTCTGAACTTTTTTCCGGCATTTCCTTCAGCGCTTCCTACAAAGACCAGTGGATTCAGAGGTACTTGGAGGGGTAGTGTTGCTGGGTTTAGGGGAGGGGTATGGAGCGCCTGAGAAGGCAGCGCCTTCCTGGCCCTCTCCCCCTCTCCCCATACCACACCCTGATGTCTGAGACCAAAGGTGTGGTCGTTCTGTCTGTTGAACTTGGGATTCTGTGTGATCTGTTCCCATCTCAACGCCTGACACGGTGGGACATTGACCTGCTACAAGGTTGAGCAAGAGTTTATCAGCCGATAAAGGATGTCATAAAAAGAATATTGTGCAGTCCCGTGGGTCTCGATTTCCTCCTCTAGGCGTGAGAATCACTCTCCTGTTACCTTCCTCTTCACAAGGTGAAAATTGGAAGCAGCTTCTAGAGAAAAGCAACTTCAGATACAGACTGAGAAATGATGTCATCCTGATAATAATTGGATGTGCTTTATTAATTGCACTCCAGTAGGCCCTATTAAAAAAAAATAGGTTAGCAGGGCACAGGCACAGGCTGTGAAATATTTATAGGGCGTCTGTCACATATGAGACATAGTGCTCAAAGGCCAGAGGTGATACATAAAAATGAGGAAGATCCAGCCTCAGCCTTCAGGGAGCCACAGGCTAGTTACAATGAAGCTAATGAACAGAGTGCCTTTGCCTTGATCCTATAGCCCAGCAAGAAGGAACGTGGGCTTGAAAGTCAGGCTTGGATTCAGGGCTCTGAGGAGCATATGAATTCATACATGGTCACAGCCCTCAGAATTCTGTAAACCAAGGATAGTCTGATGTAGAGAAAATAGTCCACCCTCAGGATCAGACAGAATTGGGCTTAGACTCAGCTCTGCCTCATTCTCAGGAGACACTGAGGAGCCTCTCCAGCTGTCTGGCCTGAATCTCCTCGTGGTTGAATGGAAGGAGCCCTGTAGCATCTGCCTCTTGGGGCATAGAGTTCATGGTTCATAGTAGGGGGCCAACCAATATTAGCTGTTAATATTATCATTCACATGCTTTATTTCATGTAAAGAGAAACTTTGAGAAACCATGAAGTGGGTTTTATGACGGATTTCCATTTGGCAGGTAAGGAAACAGCTCAGTGAGATGAGACAACTTGCCCAGGGTTATCCAGCTGTTGAGAAGGCAGCTGCAGGCTGAATGTAACTCCTTAATGTGTAATAAAGTTGCTGTTTATTTAGTGCCTGCTGTGTACTAAACACCGTTCTAAGTTTTCATTTCCCTACCGAAGTTTTTTAAGATGATAACTCACTCGATCTTTCCACAAGTCTGTGTGACAGGAATCATTGTCTTCTGTGCTTTGCACATAGGGGAATTGAAGCAAAGAGTCTCTTGCCCAAGCTCACACAGCTTGAAGTGGCAAAAGTAGGATTTAAACCTAGGCAGTCTGATTCTGGAGCACCCATTTTTTTTTTTTTAAGATTTTATTTATTTATTTGACAGAGAGAGAGATCACAAATAGGCAGAGAGGCAGGCAGAGAGAGGGGGAAGCAGGCTGATGTGGGGCTTGATCCCAGGACCCCCTGAGATCATGACCTGAGCCGAAGGCAAAGGCTTAACCTCTGAGCCACCCAGGTGCCCCTGGAGCACCCGTTTTTTGTTTGTTTGTTTGTTTGTTTTTTTAAGATTTTATTTATTTATTTGACAGAGAGAAACACAGCTAGAGAGGGAACACAAGCAGGGGGAGTGAGAGAGGGAGAAGCAGGCTTCCCGCCGAGCAGGGAGCCCGATGTGGGACTCCATCCCGGGTCTCCGGGATCATGACCTGAGCCGAAGGCAGTTGCCCAACCAACTGAGCCACCCAGGCGCCCCTGGAGCACCCATTCTTAATCACCGTGGAGAATAGTTGTGCCTGTAATAGCTGCCAATTCCCATTTGGGATTTCTGAGCTAATTCAGGAGCTACTGAGGATACTCAGTCATGGCAGGTTCTGCTTCTCCCTTGTGGTTGATCTCAGGTAGGGCATTTCCATTTGATCACTTCCTTGTTTCCAGAAGCTATAGTGTCATGAAGGACATAAACAGTTGATGTATGTTTGGAGGGCTGAGACCTTGTCTCAGTTAGCTCAGGCTGCTATAACAAAATAGCATAGACTGGAGGCTAAAACAACATGCTTATTTTTCATGGATCTGGAAGATGAGAAGTCCGAGGTCAGGGTGCCACCATGGTTGGGTTCTGGTGATCTTCACTTGCTGCCTTTTCGCTGTATCCTCACATGTTCGAGAGAGAGCAGCCTCACTTATTGGGACTGATCTCATCATGGGGGCTCTACCCTTATGACTTCAACTAAACTTTATTGCCTCCTAATGTCCTACCTCCTAATAACATCACTTTGGGGGTTGGGACCTCAACTATGAATCGGAGCGGGAGGAGGACACAAACATTCAGTCCATGGGAGACCTGAAGAGAAAGAGCCATCCATGGGAAAAACTGGAGGAAAGGTAGTTCTTCATGGTGTGGACATGGAGCACAGAGGCTCTGAGGCAGGAACAGGCTTGGTGTGGTAGAAGGGCAGCCAGGCCTGTGTGGTTGGCGTGGAGTGAGTGAGGAGGAGAGTGGGGACTTTTCCATCGTCTATTACTGCATAATAAACCAGTTTTGGAATGGCTCCCCAGCAGCGGGTAATTTTGCTGAGTTCCATAGGTTGACAGTGCTCAGTGAGGCCATCCTTCTGGTTTTTGGTTTTCCGTCTTCTTTCTAGAATCCCAACTGTACAAAGTTTCAATCCTTGTTAAACACCTAATTTCTTGGTATAAATATCCTTTAGAACGCACTGCAGATTTTGTGGGAGATTTTTTAATTTTTGATAAAGAAGAGAATTACATTTACTCATAATCCACCGCCTCTTCAAAAAACACTCTTAGCAGCTTGATGTATATACTTCCATCCTCCAGTACCTTATACACACCTATCTACCTGTACAGATTAGCTTAAAATGAAACTACTGTGTGTAGTTTGTGATCAAGTATTACTTAATTATCTTTTCTGAGGAGGAATTAATATCAATATTTTCCAGGCTAGTAAATATTGCTAGCACAATCAGTTCTAAACATAAACACAAGATTTCAAAACATGGTTACTGGGGTGTATATGTGTATCTGTGCCAATGGACTGTGTGTGTGTGTGTGTGTGCGTGCGTGTGTGTGTGCGCGCGCGCGCGTGCACATGTGTTACTTCGTTATTTTGCAACCACTTTTTAAAGTGTACATTCAGTTGCATTAAGTGCTGTGCCATGTTCTATGCAGTTGCCACCACCTTCCTTCTCCTGAACATGTTCATTGCTCCAGACAGAACCTGTACCCATTAAACAACTTCTCCCCATTCTCCCACACCTCCTGCCCCATCCCTCTATTCAACTTTTCTGTCTCTGAATTTGCCTATTCTAGATCTCATATAAGTGGAGTGATACAGTATTAGGCTTGTTGTGCCTGGCTTATTTCACTTAGCATGTCTTCAGGTCTGCGTTGTGATATATATCAAAATTTTAGTCCTTTTGGGCTGAGTTCATGTTGTACACAGACCACATTTTGTTTATCTGTTCATCTGTTGATGGACACTTGGGTTAGCTGGGCACTTCTTGCTTTTGGTCTCGTGTAGTTGCAGTCAGCTGTCAGCAGGGGCTGGCGTCTGGAAGCCCGGCTGGGCTGCATGTCCAGGAGGGCTCACTCATGGTCAGCCAGTAATGCTGGCTGTCATTGGGGAGCTCAGCTGGGGCAGTTGGTTGATGTGAGTATGCTTGGCCTCTCCATGTGGCTTGGACTTCTGACAGCATATCAGCTAAGTTCTGAGAGGGAACAACCAGGGAGTGAATGTTTCAAGAGATGGGAAGTAGAAGCTGCTGGCCCCTAAAGCCTGGTCCTGGTGACTGGGACAGGATCACTTAGGAGGGGACATAAAGACCACCTAACGAGAGGAGATTTGAAGAATTAATCTGCCATCCGGGCGAGGAGCTTGTAGAAGAAGTGGGCAGGGGTCAGACTGCACAGGGCTCTGTAGACCCTGGAGAAGCAGGCTAATAAGCAGCTTGAGTGCTGCATAGAAGTGAGCTGGAGAGTATATATATTCTCAACATTTTCTAAAATAGTGGACACTTGCTTATTATAGAAAGTTGTCCTTTGGGGGCAGGGGTATGGATGTAGGTAGAATGCATAGCAAAGGGTCAGGCTCTTCCCTGGCTCACTGTGTGATGAGGTAGATTGCTTCCCATCTCTGGCCAGCGTTCCATCTGTAAAATGAAGGGGGTGAGCAAGGTCTATGGTTTCCATACTGTTCCTCAGAATTCTTGAGAAGGGCCTCTAGTGCCATGAGGCTGGCAGTGCAGGGCCAGCTTGGAGGGGCTCAGGTCCCTTCCCTCACGACCTTTAACCAGTAATCCTCTTGTTTATCAACTAAAAGTTTGGATGGCCACCGGTTTAGGTAAACCAGGCTTAATTTAAGCTACATGTTACAGAAAACCTCACATAATAGCAGATTAAGAAGATAGAAATATATTTTTTTCCTTAAGGAAGAGAAGTACTGAGGTCTGCAACACACCGCTGATGGCAGCTCCATTGTGTGGTTGGGACTCAGGCTCCCAACTCTGTCCAGCTGTCCCAGTACTGGCTTTTATTCTCAGTGTCCCCTCACAGGGCTGATGAAGCTTTAGCCATTACAAACTTGCCTCAGGCAGCTGGAAGGAAAAAAGGGCGGAAGGGGGGCATAGCCTCCCCTTTTTAAGGAACCTTTCTAGAAATTCCATATAACCCTTTTCTATCTCGTTTGCTAGTTCTTAGACACATGACCATACCTTAATTGCAACAAGTACAGAGAAATCTCTTTATTTGGGGCTGCCATGTGTCCAGCTAATTCGAGGAGAAAGGGATAAGAGGTATTTCTTCCCCACTAGGTGCTTTCTGAGAATGCTTCTAGCTCTGCTGCTTCTGAGTCTCAGTGAATACCCTGGCGGAGGTTTAATTCAACAGATACTCATCCCACATCAAATGTTTAGGGACCAGGGACCATCATGCTGAACCATTCTCATGGCATGAAGGTAACAGGTATTTGGAGCTCTTAGGAAATCCTGACTATCATCATCATCATTGTCCTATTGCATGAAACCCACTGCAAGTTTTTAGGAATTCATCTTTATGTTTTACAGACTTGGCCACACTGACTGTGTTAGCTTCTCTCGAAGTTTTCCATTTTGCATGAATAAGCACAGTAACGCTGCAGTGGGCACACCCCTTTCTTCTCACCCAACCCAAACACCTCATTGTGCAAACACCTCCCAACCCTCCAAGACCAGCTGCCACTCCCAAGCCTCGGCTCCTACGGGAGGGCTTCCTGTCCCCCTTCTCCTTTGCTGCCTTCTGCACACTGATGTGCTCGACAGCCATCTCCCCTGCTCAAGCGTCAGCCCTTACTCTTACTGTGCTCCCTAGCTACAGCCTTCCTCAGAGGCCATAAACAGGTGACATGTAACTGGCAGGGCTGGGACCAGACTGAGACCTGAAGGATGAGGAGCCATCCCTGCAAAGAGTGGGAGGGAAGGGTAGTTCTTCCTGACAGGGACATTGAGGCAAGGCTCTGCCTCCTTCACGTCCCTGCATCCTTTGCACTCAGTATAGTGTTCATCCATTTCCCGGGGCGCATCAGTGGATGCTGTGCATAGAGAAACAGCTGGGTGGAAGAATCTCAGTAGTGGAGGGGTGGTGGGGAAGAACACCAGAGGTCCACTGCACCCAGCAGCAAGAGCTTATGCCGTTTTCAGCTGGACAGTGACCAGGCTAAGGGCCTGACCGAGGGTGCTCAGGGGCAGGTGGAGCTGCTCAAGCTTTCTTTCTAAACAACACCCTTAGCACTCCCTTTCTTTTCAAATAGCACTCTCCTCTCTCATTGGGAGTAAATGAGCACATCATTCTGGGCCTTCTGATGCTCATCGGGTCCAAGCTGATGTCCCAGTGGAGCAGCCATGTACTGATCGAGATCTAGTGAGAGGGGATGAACATTCCAAATCTAGAATTCCCACAGGTCAGCCGTAGGTGCTCTCCAAGAGGTCAGAGAGCACACAGTTCCTGGTTTATCCTAGTGTTCCGCTGCCTGGGAGATCACAAACTGTGTCTTTCTCCATTTGAAATCTTCTGAGGTGATATGGGAAAGGAGTTTGACTGAGTAGGTGTTCAGCTCTTATGTGCTGCTTCTTCCACTGGCCCCTGACAACCTGGCCTGGTCTTTCTGGTAAAACCGCTGAATCCTCATTCCCTCAGTCATGCATTCTAAAAGTATTGATTGTACCCATTGTGTGTTGAGGCCTGTGCTAAGGGCTACAGATCAGAAACAGAGGTCACAGACTCTGCTTTTGAGGGTCTCATTGTTGGCAGTGTGGGAGCCGGGAGTGAGGTGCATAGTTAAGAGCACCAGGTTCTGGAGCAGACTGCCTGGATTCAAATCCCAGCTCCACCAGTTCCTGGCTCCGTGACCGTGGGCGTGTTCCTTAACCTTCTGTGCCTCAATTTCCTCATCTGTAAAAGGAGAATAACAATAGTGCTTACCTCACAGGGCTTTTGTGAGAGCCAAATGAGTTCATACATGTAAAGCAAGTAGAATGTTTTCTGTCACATAATAAGGTCAATAGGTGATTCACATACATGTACATATAAGATTATTGTAATGAAACAAGTGTCATGTAGAGCCAAGATGTCAGTGAACACTTGCTTGTTGCTTCCTTGACAGAAGCCCTAGACCAGTGTGTGTGGGAACTGTGGTGAGTGGAACGGCCCAGGCCCCTTCCCTTGTGGGCTGACGCTGGAGCAGGGGAGATGGCTGTCGAGCACATCAGTGTGCAGAAGGCAGCAAAGGAGAAGGGGGACAGGAAGCCCTCCCGTAGGAGCCGAGGCTTGGGAGTGGCAGCTGGTCTTGGAGGGTTGGGAGGTGTTTGCACAATGAGGTGTTTGGGTTGGGTGTGAAGAAAGGGGTTGTGCCCACTGCAGCGTTGCTGTGCTTATTCGTGCAAAATGGAAAACTTCGAGAGGAGCCAACACTGTCAGTGTGGCCAAGTCTGTAAAACATAAAGATGAATTTCTAAAAGCTTGCAGTGAGTTTCATGCAATAGGACAATGATGGTGGTAGTGATAGAATTTAAGAGCTTCCTGTGTGCCAAGTACTGTTCTAAATGCTTTGCTTATATTAATCCATTTAATCTTCTCAACAGCCCTGCCAGTCAGGAGCTATTATTAGCTCCATAATACAGATAAGGGAACTGCTGCACAGAATGGGTAAGTCACCTGCTCAAGTTAGTAGGTGGCATAGTCAACATTAGCACAAGGCTGTCTGGCTCGACAGCTTGGGCCTTTACCACTACAGTGTGTGAAAAGCACACAGACTAATACCTTTTTGTACAAATAGTAAAAGCGTAGCATGCATAAAGCTACCGTATCTTCTGGGAAGAGGAAGTAAAGGAGGAAAAGATGACAAGTTAGACCTTTTATTTCAGTGTCTCTTCTTTACAAATCTGAAACACAGCAAAGTATTAATATCTGCTAACTTGGGTCATGTGTATATGTGTTGTAAAGTTATTTTCTGTATTTTTCTGTATGCTTTGAAATATTTAATAACTTTTCATTCAAGTTTTTATTGAGGTAATTATAGATTCACATGTTGTAAGAAATAATAGAAAGACAGAAAGGAAGAAAGAAGAAAGAAAGAGAATGCAAAGAGATCCCAAATACCCTTTACCCAGTTTTGCCCAATGATGGCAGTTTGCAAAACTGTAGTACAGTATCACAACCAGGATGTTGACATTGATACAATCCATCCATCGTATTCAGATTGTCCTAGTTTTACTTGTACTCACTTCTGTATGTGCACGTGCGTGTGTGTGTGTGTGTGTGTGTGTGTGTGTGTATTTAGGTCTGTTTGATCTTACAGGCATGTAGGTTTGTGTAACCACCACCACAATCAAAATACCCAAACAGTTCTAACTTCACGAGGATTCTCTGTGACCAGTATATGCCTACCCCTGTGTCCTTAACCATGCACATGCACACACGGGCACACACACCCTAGCCCTCTGACAACCACTAATCTCTTCTCCACTTCTGTTCTCTTCTCCATTATGTCATTTCAAAAATGTTATATAAATGGAATCGCACAGTATGTAAGATTGACGGCTTGGCTTCTCTCGCTCTGCATAGCTCCCTTGAGATCCATCCCACATTGTCACCTGTCTCAGTGGTTTGTTCCTTGCTATTGCTGTGTCAGATTCCATGGCGGGATGCCCCATGGTTTGGTTAGCTCATCACTTCTTGGAAATTAGAGCTGTTTCCAGTTTGGGGCTATTATGAACAAAGCTGCTATATGAACATTCGTGTACTAGTTCATGTGTGAATATAGGTTTTCATTTCTTTGGGATAAATGCACGAGAGTACAATTGCTAGGGCATATGGTAACTGCATTCTAGTTTTACAAGAAACTGCCAAACCACTTTCCACAGTGGTTGTGCCAATTTCATAATTTTAAAAAAAGGTTTTTGGCTGACAGAGAGAAGGCAGTCCAGGTCGAGGCAAGAAGCGTCCAGAGATCTGGAACTTAAAAGTGCATTCGAGTTGATGGAACCATCAGGATGTGTTTCGTGTTGCTAGCACAGAATCTGGATTTAGCTGAAGAGGGAGCACAGGTTCTCTCCTCATGTAGTCAACAAATATCCACTGAGCTCTTAAATATGCCAGACACTGTCCTAGGCTCATGGAGGCTCTGCTTTCAGAAGTCTCTGTCCAGCAGAAAAGACAGAGTGAAATAATTACAAGGTGCTTGGTGTACAAGGGGAAAGGGAACCTTCAGGAGTGTATGACAGGGGCATTCACAGAAGGCACGTGCTTTTTCATGAGGGCAGGGACCATGCCTGTCTTGTTCTCACCTGGGCCCCAGCACATAGTAGGCAGGCAACAAATATGTTAAATGTTGAGCGAATGGCCTCACCCAGTGTACGCGTTCCCTGTGAGCCTGACCTGTCCACGGCCCCCTGGAAGCTGCTGCATGTCCCAGTCCCACCATGTGGGTAAAAGGGCAGAGGCGCGGTCCAGACACCCCACCCCGGAGTGAATTACTGCACCACAGACTGGAAACCAGCATGACATACAAGAGGTTGGAATGCTCTACTGTAAATTTTTAATTGTTAAGCAAGCAAAGAGGGTTGTAAATTCCGTGCGGCGGGACACTATTGTATATGGTGCCTATTGTCGCCACTACGGTTCCTTATCAGCCTGGTGGGGTTTCTCAGCCTCTCGTGCTTCTTGCATGTTAGGGGGCCCCTCTGCAGGGTCTCTGGGGCATGGCGCAACACTATCCTGTCGTCTGGGAGCAGCAGCCAGGCTGTCTGTGTGTCCTCCGTCTGACTTCCTCCTCATTCCGTCTCATGCCTAGATTTTCTGCAAAGGAGCATCCAGTGCTCGCCCTGCCCGGGGCCCCGGCCCAGTTCCCCGTCCTGGAGGAGCACAGGCCACTCCAGAAGTACATGGTATGGTCAGACGAGATGGTGAGGACGGGAGAGGCCCACATCCGCACCCGCCTCATCCGGCCCTACGTGGGCATTCATCTGCGCGTTGGCTCTGACTGGGTAATTTCTCCCTTCCTCTCCGGGCTGGCTTGGACATGTCCCTGATTAGGGTCCATGCCTGTGGGTGTTGAACCCTGAACCCACAGGGAGTCCCAGCCAGGACACAGAGGTCTCACTCAGCCAAGTCCATGGGGCTGTGTTCCACAATCCTGCCTTTGACACATCAGAAATGCGGCTCCAAAGTGCTTGCTTGCCAGCCCTCATTTTAGCAATTGCTGTTTTCATCCTTATTTTGCAGATGGATAAATAAACCTCAAGCTAGACTCCAAGTCAGGCAGCAAGCCAGAGAGAGACCCACAGCCCAGGAGTCCTATGGTCCAGCTCAGTGTTTAACCAGTAGACTCTGTTGAAAACAGGCTCTGGAGATTGGGTGGGGCCCCCAAAAATTGAAGATGTCATCCTTCAAATTTGGAGGCTGCTTAAATGTGCTGAAACCTCAACAGATAATCTGTGTAAAAATAACAGGAGAAATGTAGACAGTCTCCTTAATTTACATAAGAACATCTATGTGTATTATATATGTATGTTAGAAATGCTCATTGCTGAAGATTTGAAAAATACTGCAAAGGACAGAAATTAGATCGAAATGCACTCAAAGTCAATTGAGGAGGTACAGTTAACCCTTGGGTTTAAAAATTGTGTGGGCCCCAGGGAGGTGCTGTATGTGGGTTTTCTTTTCCTTATGACTTTCTTAGTAACTTTTTCTTGTTTCTAGCTTTCTTTATTATAAGAATACAGTATGTGATACATATAACATATAGAATATATGTTTATCAACTGTTTATGTTGTCAGTAAGGCTTTTGGTCTGCAGTAGGCTGCGAGTAGCTAAGTTTGGGGGAAGTAAAACATTGACATCCAGGGGTAGGGGATGGCGGCCCCTATGCCCTGTGCTGCTCAGAGGTCAACTGTAGTCACATGTTTATGCACTTGACTCCCTTCCTGCCCTCCTTCCATAAAGAAAAGGAGCCAGGCTTAGAATATCTGGGCCCGGAATATATTGAGTGGTTTCAGCCAAACCTTTAAGAAACAGTTTCCATCTATACCTGCTAAGAACATAAAAAGCTATAAGGTACTATTTTTTATAAAGCTAGCATAACACTAACCCAAACTTGGATAGAGTCAGTTCAGAAGAGTACAGCTCATTCTTACATAGATGCACAGATCGTAAGTAGAATATCAGCAAATGAACTCCAATAACATATTAAAAGAAAATATGACACAACTTTATACCTGGAATACAATGAAATTCACTATATTAGCACCCAAAGAAGAAAAATCATGAAATCATCTCAAAGAGGCCAAGAAAGCATTTGATAAAAGTGGACACTCATTCATGATGTAAAAAAAACAAAAACCCAACAAAAAACAAAAAACCACCTCTTAACCCACTGGGAATTGAAGGGACCCACCTTAACTTGATAGAGGATATCTCTCCAAAACCCACTGCAAACATGTACTTCTTAGGAGCTATCAGAAGTGTTCCCACTAAAGTCAGAAATCAGATAAGGCTGCCCATTATCACCACCGCAGTTCAGAATTCTACTGGAGGTCCCAGATAATACAGTAAGACTAAGAAAAAAATATTTTGTAAAAAGCCAGTATGCCACTACATAGAAACAGCCGCTGTTATTGTCTTGATGCCTTCCCTCAATACTTCTTTTAAAAACATAGTTGAGCTTTGGTATTGCCTTTTTCCACTTAGTGGCTCTTGCTTCTGGGGTCCTGGGCCAGCTGCCATCTTTAACCCTGTCTCCCCCACAACCCTGCAGAAGAACGCCTGTGCCATGCTGAAGGACGGGACTGCGGGCTCACACTTCATGGCCTCCCCACAGTGTGTGGGCTATAGCCGCAGCACGGCCGCCCCTCTCACCATGACCATGTGCCTGCCTGACCTGAAGGAAATCAGACGGGCCGTGAAGCTCTGGGTGGATACGCTGAGTGCCCAGTCGGTCTACATCGCCACAGATTCCGAGAGTTATGTGTCCGAGATCCAAGAGCTCTTCAAGGGGAAGGTGTGTGTGTCCCCATGGAGGTGTAGGGGGAAGGGAATAGAAGAAAGCTCCAGGGTGGTCCCACCGCTCCGTCTACATGCTTCATGTCCTCCCGAAACTTAGATGTCCACTTCTGCTCCAGTTCCTATCCTGCCTTCAAGCCCCAGCCCAAAGAGCTTGGCATGTTCTCTCCAGATTGGCATGTTCTCTCCTGCACTCTTGTAGCTAATGTGTCCCTGCTGGAGCCATCACAGCATTTTATCACATCTGCTCTGGAGGCACTGTGGAGTCTGTGTGAGGCGAGAAACACGGCCCACTCCCCAAGAGCTGTGACTCCTTACAGGCAGAGTCCAAGGCTGACTCACTGTTCTGCCCCTCAGTATCTGGGGGCCTTGCCGTCACCAATGTCTAGGACAGTGCCTAACACAGTAGATGCTCAGTAACTCGAATAAGGACATAGAGACTGGGCCCTCGGGAGAAATCCAGTGTAGCCGAGAGATTAAGGACCGGACTCTGGAGCCAGAGAACGTGGGCAATACTCACTGTGCCGTCTTGTGCAAGTTACTTTAGCTTTCTGTGCTTCCGTTTCCTCTTCTGTAAAGTGGGACTGAGAGCAGTCCTATCTCACTGGGAGGTTGTGAAGATCAGATATGAAGAAACTAAAACAGTTCCAGGACAAAACAAGTCCTCAATAATGTTAGCAGTCACTGATAGTAGGAATAGTGATTGACAAATAAAGGGAAGGCCCTTTGTGCTTAGTAAGTGCTTAAGGAAGTGGTGAATGGTAAATATTCAGTGTGTGAATTAAGAGTAGATGTGTTTGGAACTGTATCAGTGGAGAGTAGGTAATAAGTAAGTACGTATCAATAAAACAACTGAATTAATGGTAAGCATTCAGTAAGATTTCATGGATGAATGAAAGCCCTAAATGCTTGCATAGACCCTAAAATGTCTGCTTTCTAGCAGTGAGAACCCCTGAATTAACATGAGGGGCCCTGTTCTCCCTTTTATCTAAGATCCAGGCTGGAAGCCCTGACTTGTAGAGAAGGTGCTGAAGCCAAGCGAGCATCCTGGCCTCCCTCCACCCACCCACTCCATAGAAGACCATGAGAGCCAGGAGCCCTTGGTATTCCTCTAACCCAACCCACCCTTTTTTAGCTGAGGAAACCAAGGTCCCAAGAAGGGATAAGAATTTACCCAAGAGGTCTCAGAGCTAATTATAGTGGGCATGACACAGAGCGGGTAAGTTTCAGAGCGTGGGTGGAATTGCACGGGGATTTTGGCCATGATTAAACTAGTATTATTTCTTTGCTGCCATCCACATAGCAAGATGATGATTTTTGTTACATCAGAAATCTCTGTGTGACAGCAAAGCACTTTCAGCCCCAGCTCTGCCCACACCCCCACCTCTGTACTAAGTTGAAGCATTTGGAGAGTCCCAGGGAGTTTTTTTGTGAGTTTTTAGAGTTGATAAATTTGTTGCACCTTGAGCCTCTTGCCATTTTGTCTTTCCTCTTCCTGTGTCACTGTTCTTGCCCTTTCCCTCTTCTCAGCCCCTTTCCCCATGGGCTCAGAGCCCACCCTTGCTCCTCATTTAAGCTGGGACCTGTTGAGCTGGGGATACTAATAAATAAGATGTGGTCTTGCCCTGCAAAGCTCCCAGTCTAGACTCAGGAAAAGAGACTTTGCACAGAACTCTAATATATGCTGCATGAGAGGTCCAGGAGCTTGAGTGGGGCAGGGGCTCACTTACTCACATGTCCAGTCAGTAGATATTTATTGAGGCATGCCCCAGCCAGCAGTGACCAGAAGACTGCCACAGCCCCAACCACATCAAGTGCAGGAGACAGATATTAATCAGAGTAGAAACTACAACAGACGTGTGTTCCAAAGTAAGTAAATGTGGTTCTAGGAGAATGTAGAGCTGAGGACTCTGGCCTAGATCAGGGTCCACAGAGGTGAGAGTGGGGCTGCAGAGTGAGGGTTAAATAAGAATTAACCAGACAAAAAGATGAGCACACCAAACAGAGGGAAGTGCATGCAAAGGTACTGAGGCAGGAGGGACCCTGGTGGGTAGTGGCTGGAGCTCAAGGGGAGATGGGGAGAATAAGAGGTGGAGAGGTGACTTGAACGGGGCTTTATAGGCCTCATTCAAGATTCGTCATCTTCATGCAAAGAGCAGAAGGGCGCCATTTAAGAGTGTCAGCTTAGGGCGCCTGCATGGCTCAGTGGGTTGAGCGTCTGCCTTTGGCTCAGGTCATGAGCTCACCTCTTCCTTTGGTTCAGCAAGCCCCACATGCTTCTCCCTCTCCCTCTGTCTCTCCCCAGCTGCTGGACAATACTACTGCCAGAATGCCTGACCCCAGGTCTTAATCCTCTTTGCCCCGCCTTTTGTGTCTGTCACTTCCACACGGGGGAAGAAAGCTGCGGGCCTTGGCCGAACTGGTCACCACCCTGGTGAAAACATTCTGCCCTTCCTCCTGCAGGTAAAAGTGGTGAGCCTGAAGCCTGAAGTGGCCCAGATCGACCTGTACATCCTTGGCCAAGCTGACCACTTTATTGGCAACTGTGTCTCCTCCTTCACTGCCTTTGTGAAGCGGCAGCGGGACCTCCAGGGGAGGCTGTCTTCTTTCTTCGGCATGGACAAGCCCCCTCAGCTGCGGGATGAGTTCTGATCCTGGCTGGAGCACATCACCAGTCCGAGCTGGTCCCACCTGACAGGCCTGGCAGCCAGCAATGCTCCCAACATTGATTCCCAAGAGTACAAGCTCTTCTGCTCCCCTGCCAGAGACAGAAAAGCTCCAGGGTCTTCTGGAGGACCCCATCTCCCAGGGCACGGGGCTTTCAGGCTCCTGGAGCCAGAGCATCTCTGCTCCCTGGGTGCCTCCTGCTGTTTCTCCAGGGAATTTTGCACACTGGCAAAGTAGTCCAACCTCTGTCTTTTGGTCTGCTCTGCTCTGAGCAGCCTGGAGGGCTAATCTCTTCAGCGATTGTTTTTATAGAGAGAGAAACACAGTTTCTTATAGTTTTGATATGAGATCATGAGTACCCGAGAACTCTCCCTTATTTTTAAAAATCAGTGAAGTTCATTAATGTAGATGCCTAAAGTGACCTTGAGTGAGGATGAGGCCAGGGGTGGAGTGGTTGACCCTTTTTCCAGATGTCGCCCTTTTCCAAAGTAGTCCTTAGACCAGGCCAGAGCCATCTCCACTGCCAGGCCAGAGCCATTGTCAACCCATCTTCCGAGACCATTTCCAGGATTTGGGGCATGAGTGCTCATCTCCACTGTGAACACTATGCAAATGGAAGTTATTGATCAGGCTGCTGTGCAGGGCTCTGCAGACGCAGTGCTACTCACACAGCATGTTCCAAGCAACGGGCAAGTGCCTTCAAGCCAGACCATCGCGGTATTGCTGTCAGAGTCTCCTAGTGGTTGGTGGCCTGCCACAAACCTAGCTCTATCGAGATCTGGGAGCACCCAGGACTGGTTGGCCTGGCTGGATGACCTGGTAGCATCCTTCCAAAGGCTGCCCTCTCCCCTTTCACCTGTCTCCCACGGGGCCTGGTTGTAGAATTTTGTCATTAAGTTGTTACCTAAGGCCTGTCCCTCAAGCCTCCCTCCTGGGGCTGGAGCCCTCAGGCCGTGTTCTCACCAGGGCCTGTTTGCTAAGCCTCTGACTGGATGGGAGATGCCCCTGACCCAGAAGCCATCAGATTCCCAGTCTGCCCCTTCCCATCCAGTGGAATCTGCCAACCCCATGAGGCTTAAGGTATTAAGTTGGGAGTTTCTCTGTCTCTCAGATGCTGGAGTTGTGATAATCCATGACTCCTAAGAGTCTATGGAGTTTTGGCCTCGTGGTTCTAAACTTCATGTCTAATACCCGCTGGTCTCTTCCCCACCATGTGACCTCACTTGGCCTTCGATCCTAGAAAGGTGGAGGAAACTGATGAGAGCCAGGCCCAGAGGTCCGTGCAGGGGCTCCCCTTCAGGTTCTTTTTGGGAAGAAACACTGTCTCTGTGGAGGCCGACTGGGCCAGAGGTGGCAGAGCAACAAGGATCTCAAACATTAAAGGTGCCATTTGCTGCTCAGAGCTGCTGCCCAACTTGAAGCAGAGAAACTAGAGAAAGGGCTTTTGTGTTTTCCCTCATGGGAAACCAGTAAAGCGTTCTAAATCCTGAGTGGACTCTGAGAGATGCCTTGTCTGTCTGGACTTGTTCGCAAGCTTCATTCAGAAGTGCGGGATCCTGTACACCCCTGCCTCCGTGGGGTCGTTGGGAAGGTGTAGCTCACTGGCTGATTTTGTTTGCTGAATTCATTTGCCCATCACAGGCTCACACTAGGCACACACTTTAGAGTCTGGGGGCTCTAGTGGGCCGTCCAGACCACTTTGATTAGCATCAGCAGTAATAACCGCTATGTTTCTGGATGAGAGGGTGCAGGGGTTGTAGTCAGAATCAGTTGAGTTCCATAGGCAAGCACTTTGTTCCTCTTTGACCCAGTTGCCTCATCTATAAAAATGGTGATAAAACCGACAAGGTTGTTGAAAGTTTCCCATCAGATAAAGCAGATATGAGAGCACTTTGTAAACTGGAAAGAGCCAAAGGCACATAATGGCTGTTGATTAGTTTTAGGGCCTCTTGTCACACACCTACTCTGTGCTGGGCACTGTGCTTGTTAAGTACTTTATGGGAATTGAGTCCCAACTGCAGGCCTCGGGAATAGGAGCTGTTACTGTCCTCCTTCTGCACAGGGAAAAACTAACACTCGGGAAATTCTCATCGCATTCCCAAGGCCACATAGCCAGTGGTGTTGAGCCGGCATCTGCCCTTCCAAAGCCATTACCGTTAGCCACATGCCCTACTGCTACCACTTCACAGGATGCACTTATACAGGGCTATGTGTGTAGGCCTTGGCTGGGAGAACCATTAGCCACTTTAGCTCCCACTGGGCTCCTGCTGTATATGGGTCTGTCACTGCCAGGAGGTTTTGGGGAAGGAGAGATCCCCCAGGAAAGAAAGCCCATAGGAAGCTAACAGTTCTTTTGAGTAGTTATTTAATCCACCATTCTTTCATTCAAATCACCTGCTGTGTGCCAGGC
The DNA here is from genome assembly GCA_004023965.1 of Spilogale gracilis. Lineage (NCBI taxonomy): Eukaryota > Metazoa > Chordata > Mammalia > Carnivora > Mephitidae > Spilogale > Spilogale gracilis. The sequence continues at coordinate 25,901 of PITA01007040.1, read as the reverse complement.
ATTGTGCTAAGGTATAAGGATTCAGCAGAGAATCAAGACAGAAAGCCTTTGTTCTCAAGGGATTTGCCTTGCATTAAGTATAGGACACAATGAACAAATGTATCAGGGAGGGTACTGAGTAACTGCCTTGAAGAAAAATAAAGGGCATGCGGGAGTTTAGAGGGAGCAGTGTTGTTTTGGCTGAGGCGTTCACATAAGAGCCAGCAGGAGGAAGGAGGGGGCCATTCATTCAGATACCTGGAGGCAGCACATTCCAGGCAGAGAAAGCAGGTGCAAAGGTCCTGAGGCTGGAGTGAGTGAGTGAAGCATGGCAAGGAAGCCAGCATGGTCGGAGGAGCCAGAGCAAGGCAGGGAACAGCAGATCAGAGCAGGCAAGGTCCTATATCCTGGAGGGCAGTGGTAAAGTCAAGACATTTATTTGGAGAAATGGGAAGTCTTTGCAGGATTCTGAATGAAGGAGGGTCATGATCTGTTTATAGTTTGAAGGACCCCCCCCACCAGAGGCCACATGGAAAAAAAGATGGGGGAGGTAGAAGCAGGGAGACCAGTGCAGTACTGATGCAAGGATGCAGGCCAGATGGTGGGGCTCAGGCAAATGTCATTGTGTTAAAGGTAGTAGGAAGTGGGCAGACTCGGGATATATAAAATTATTTTTAAAGTTCAAACTTTTTTATTTTTTTAAGATTTTATTTTTAAGTAATCTCCACACCCAACGTGGGGCTCAAACGTACAGCCCCAAGATCAGGAGTCGGATGTTCTGACGGAGCCAGCCAGGCACCCCATTAAATTTCAATCTTTTTTAAAATAGTCTTTGTATAGTTTTAATCATGCAGCATATACAATTTCATGTCTTATTTTTCACTTAATAGTGTATCACATTTGCCATGTTAGTACATGGCCTGAATAAATGTTTTTAAAGACAAGATTGCATTGAGCAGCGTCCCACAGTTAATTGTCCTCTTAGGAGAACTTAGTATGTTCCAAATTTTTCACTATTATTATTTGAATAATATTTTTATTTGCATGTTTTTTTCTGTGTCTTAAATGTTCATTAAGGTAAATTCCCAGAAATGGATTTTAGATCAAAGACTTAAAGATAAAAAATTTGGGGCGTCTGGGTGGCTCAGTGCGTTAAGCCTCTGCCTTCAGCTCAGGTCATGATATTCAGGGTCCTGGGATCAAGGCCCGCATTGGTCTCTCTGCTCAGCAGGGAGCCTGCTTCCTCCTCTCTGCCTGCCTCTCTGCCTCCTTGTGATCTCTCTCTCTCTCTCTGTGTCAAATAAATAAATAAATCAATCTTTTTTTTTTTTTAAGATAATTTTTATTATGGAAAAACTCAAATCCACATAAAAATTGTGAATAATGAACTCAATCCTCAACATTTGACCAGTCTTGTTCCATTTACCATTCCATTCCCAAGTCCACATGCTAGAGTCTTTTAAAGAAAATGCAAATGTGTTTTGAACAATGATGAGCCAATAGAATTTGCTGACCCACTGAATGGAGGCTAGGAGGGAAACAGGGAAGTCCAGAATGCTCTAAGGTTTAGGGCCCAAGCAATGGGAAGGAGCTATCCTTGATTTTTGGGATTTGAAGTGGGCCACCTCCAAGTTCCAAGTGCTAATGGTGGTCCAAGTGGTGTTTCTCAAAGGTGGTCTCCAGAGATTCCTTGGAGAGCTGGTTGACAAGGCAGATTCCAGGGACCCACCCTCCTGAAGAATCAGAAAATTTTGTGGGTAGTGCCCAGGTATCTACATCTTTTTAAAAGATCTTATTTATTTGAGAGAGAGCAAGCAGGGGGTGGGGGGGAGAAGCAGAGGGAGAGAGACAAGCAGACTCTGTTTTGAGCCTGGAGCCTGATGTGGGGCTCAATTTCAGGACCTTGAGATCACGACCTAAGCAGAAATCAAGAGTCAGGGGCTTAAATGAGTCCCCCAGGAACCACTCCCCCCACACACACACACAGGTATCTGGGTCTTAAAAAGGACCTATAAGTGATTTTGATACTCAGTGGCCCAAGACCTACTTATCTTGTAGGAGCAGGAGTAGACCTACTCCTCAGACCAGTGGCATCCTAGGGGAGCTTGTTAGAAAGGCAGATTCCCAGGCCCCACCCCAGACCTGCTGAGTCAGAACTGACTGTGGGAATGCGGCCCAGGAATATTTTAACTATCTCTCCAGGAGCTAAAGTTTGAGCAACACCATGGAAGGATGTGGGACTTATGCACTGTCATCAGCCAACAAGCATTCATGGAGGGCCTTCTCTGTAGGCCCCTCCCTGGCATGCCTTCAGGGTTCCACCAACCATGGTCAGAGGTGTAGCTTTAGGTACCTGGAAGTGTTCAGTTTGGTTTGTAACATCTTTTTCCTCTTAACTGTGCACTGGGGGAAATGTAGAACTAGACAGGATTTGATTTAATGGATTTCATTGTTTTAGGATGGGACCAATTTTATGTAAGTAAAAGAATGGGAATTACATTTTTTTAAAAATGAAGTAACCACCAGTAGAGGTAGGTTATATATTGGGCAGAAATGGAGACGCTGGTATTCAAAGGAACCAAAGCTGGGAAACACTATCCTGATACGTCATAGATCTTTCAGAACCGATGCAAAAGAGAAGGAAGGGAGGAAAGAGAAAAGAAAGGAGAGAAGAGATGGGGGAGGAAGAGGTGAGCTCTCACTTCTGTGTTCCAATCACTTCAAAAACGCTTAGTGAATAAGATTTCCCTGGCCCGAAATAAAGATCCCTTTTCCTCTTTAGTGTTCTCTCTTTCATTAGTGGAGTTGATGGGGGGGCGGGGGGGGGGGGAGAACCATAGCCTGAAAGGCAAATCCTGCACTCTTGGTTATGTTGTCAGAATTAATTCAAATTATTACTTGAAACCTATTTCAGGGTTGAATGTTTACCTTGAAATAACATTATTTATGGACAAGCATGTTCAGTTTGTTTTTACGTCTAATCCCTTACTGATCATCAGCTCAGGACACCCAGCCCAACCAGGTAAACAGCAGTATGGAGAGGAACAAAAGGTTCCCCAGAAACTTCCTCCTTCTCCAAGTACAGTGACTCAGCAGAAGTGGGGAACAATGCCCACGCAGGGGTGAGGGGGCCAAAGGAGGAGCCTGGGAGGATGCCCTCCTGTCCCTCTCTGAAAATCAGCCTCTCTAAAAAATTTCACGTGTATTGTCTTGGGAGGAAGGAATATTTCCCTTCCCAACAATGCGTGCCATGTTTTCAGAGGTACAGGGCACTAGCAAAAAGAGAATTATCTTTTTGTTTTCTCAGTCCTGCTAACAATGCCAAAGAGAAAGTCTCATTTCGATGCCAACATGTCATTAATTTCTCTCCGATTTGCTAATAATCTGACTGGTAACAGAGAGCAGACCTCAGAGTCAGACATTAGCTTGAATTTAGTGACACTGTTTTGCTTTCATTATTCTGATATTGGAAATGCTTTATATTTGCGTGTTTTTTTTTCATTCACAGATGTGGTTTACAGTTTCCTTCTAAGAAATGTATTTAGTTTACAAAAAGCAAGTTGATTTAGAGAAATATATTAAGTGAAGGATGTGGCATGGATTGAAAAGATGAAATCTGGGAGACCTCAGTCAGCTTCATCTCTCTGCTAGGTCCTCAGAACAAGCCCCCTGAGGCTGTCATAGGGAAGGAGGAAGTACTGAAATTACTGTAAGAGAGAAACTATGTTCATACTCCACTTGCCCTTCACATCTGTACACTGTTCTCTAGGCTTTCTCTGCTTATATCATACTCATTAGTGTTTCGAGATCTTACTCTAAGAAATTTTCCTCTCCTGAGTTGCCATAGCACCTTGAAATTGTGGTCATAACCAATGTGTATTGTTTACCACTTGCAAGGCTGTATTTAAGCACTTTATATAAGCTAAACCATCTAGTTCACAATCTAACCCTGTGATGGTCCTCCTATTATCTCCATTTTACAGATAAGGGCAGAGAGGCGAAGCAACTAGCTCAAGGTCACACAGCTTATGAGTGGCAGAGCTAGGACTTGAACCCTAGAAGTAGGAAATAAGAACCTGTGTCTTTATCCCCTGGGCTGTTCTGCCTCACGGGTCACTTACCTGAGGATATTTGCTTCTTGGTTTCCCCAGCTAGACTGGAGCTTCCCCAAGAGCAGGGACCATACCTGATGTATCTCCCTGTACCAGCATCTGACTGGGTATGCATCTTTGAAGAGTGCCCACTGTATGGGTTGAATGAATGAGACGCAGAGAAAATAGTCTGGGAATCTGGAATGACTTCTGACCTCATGCAAGATTCACAGAGAAGGTTGGAGTTGAGTTGAATGATGGATGTGTTATCAACAGGTGCTGCACATGCGAAAGAGGAAAAGGAATTCTGGATGGAGGAAACCATGTGAACAAAGGTACAAAGATGAGACCACAATTTGCCTAGTTTGCTTGAATTGGGGGAAGAGTTTGGAAAATTCTTAGAGTCGGAACATGGCGGGGGGCGGTGATCAAAGGCCAGAGTGATGAGCTGGTACTGCTGGGAGCATCAGGGACCCATGGCTGCAAGGGAAGTGGCACCAGCAGAGCTGGGTGTTGGGGCGGTTGATGTGACTGTGGGTTTAAAGCAACTGAAGGGAAAGGCTATAAAGTGAAAACCAGAAAGAGAGCTTAGTTTGTGGGAAACATGAGCAGTGCTGCACGGGGGTCCAGAAAGGTAGAGACCAGAGATGAGGCTGCACAGGAAAGTTTGAGAGGTGTGGCTTTTCTCTTGGGGATCCAGAGGAGGCTCTGAAACCTAGAGTGTTTGATCAGGTCTTGTCTGTGGGTCAAGGGAAAGCAAATAGGTGATAGTGGAAGGAGGGGCTTTTCAAGGCTCACTGAAGGGGTCCCCATGATGCCCTTTGAGGACAGTGCCGAAAGGCAGAGCTCTGGCTGTGTAAGTTATTCAAAATTTTTATTGAAAATAAATTCATGCTCAAGGTAAAACATTGAAAAAGTACAGAAGCATACACTGGCAGAATGAAAAATAAGTGCTTGCCCTAGCCCAGAATGTTCCCGAGAGAGGCAAACTCTGTATGCCTTCCAGAAATTTTTCATGCTATCTCCAAAAACACATCCATGTGTATATCCTGTAAAAAAAAAAACCCCACAAAATCATACTTTCTGGCTTTTACTTTTTTCACATAATACATTTGGAATTTTTTTTAATAGCAGATATGCAGATCTTTTTCATTCTTTTTACCCTCCTACTAATATTCCACAACATGAATGGACTATAATGTAGTTAGCCTATTCTGAGAGACTTAAGTTTGATGTTTTGGCCATCATGAACAAAGCTGCCGTGAACAGACGCCATTTCCCACACGGGCGAATACATCAGTAAGATATGTTTCTGGCCGTGGAATTTGTTGGTAAGGTGCCTCAGCTTGTCTTCACAGGATTGCTTGGGTGTCCTCACAACACTGACTGGCTTCCCTCAGAGTGAGTGATTCAAGAGACCAACACGGAAGCTGCAGTGGCTTTTATGATCTGGCCTCTTCAGTCATACCCATCACTTCTGCCGCTTTTACTGGTCACACAGGCCAGCCTTCTTCAATGTGACGGGGTCCACACAACGGCAGACACACGAGGAAGTGAGGATCATCTTGGACCATCTGTGGGCCATCTTGGAGCCTGACTACCACAGGTTTCTTTGTTTGTTTAAGATTTTATTTATTATTAGAGAGAAAGAGAGCACCAGCAGTGGGAGAGGCAGAGGGAGAGAGAGAAGCACACTCTCTGCTGAGCAGGGAACCCAATGTGGGACTCCATCCCAGGACCTTGGGATCATGACCTGAGCTGACGGTAGACACTTAACCAACTGAGCCACCCAGGCGTCCCTACCACAAGTTTTCTGTTTATTTCAATTAACATAGAGTAAAATTCACTCTTTTTTTTTTTTGGTACCTGGGTCTACAAATGTTAACACATGTACATTTGCGTAACCACCACCACAAACAGGAAACAGAACAGTTCCATCACCCCTCAAAAAAACCTTGTGTTTCTCATTGTAGTGACATATTCTTCCCACCCTTAACCTGTGTTAACCGCTGATCTAACACTATAGTTTTGTCTTTTGGAGAATGTCACCTAAATGGAATCATACAGTATGTCACCTTTTGAAATGGCTTCTTTCATTCTGAATGATGCCATTGAGACTCATCTAAGTTGTAGCCGGTGTCAACAGTTCATTCCTTTTTATTGCTGAACTGTGTTCCTTTGAACGGATGTACCACACTCTGTTTATTGATTTACCCACCGAAGAGGTCATTTCCAAATTGAGAGAGATGGTGAACAGAGCTGTTCAAAGCATTCATGCACTGGACTCTTTCTCCCGCCCTTCTGCTACTCTAATGATAGCTATGTTAGCCCTTTTGATATTGTCCCACAGATCCCCTAGACTCTGTTTATTTTTTTTTTCTCAACCTTTGTTCCCTCCGTTCAGATTCAGTAATTTCTACTGACCTAGGTTGGAGTTCATAGATTCCTTCTTTTCTGTGATATCTCCATTCTGCTGTTTAGCTCCTCCATTGAGCTTTTAAATTTTGGTTATTGTATTTTTTAAATTTCAAATACATATTTGGTATATATACAGATACAAATGGAAATTTTAATATAGATCTTCTAGTTACTAAAAAGCTGAAGAAAGCTCAGAGTCTTCATCCCTATTTCTTTGAGTTTTGTTTTTGTCTTTTTTTTTTTTTTTAAGTAGGCTGCCGGCCCAATATGGGACTTGAACTCATAACCCTGAGATCAAGAGTTGCATGCTCTGGGGTGCCTGGGTGGCTCAGTCGTTAAGCGTTTGCCTTTGACTCGGGTCATGATCCTGGGGTTCCTGGATCGAGCCCCACATCGGGCTCCCTGCTTGGTGGGAGGCCTGCTTCTCCCTCTCTCACTCCTCCTGCTTGTGTTCCCTCTCTTGCTATGTTCTCTCTGTCAAATGTATAAATAAAATATTTTTTTAAAAAAAGAGTTGCATGCTCTAACGACAGAGCCAACCAGGCCCCCCTAAAATTTACCATTTTCATCAGTTTTAAGTATACAGTTCAATGGCAATAAATGCATTCACACTGTTGTGTAACCATCACCACCATCCACCTCCAGCTTTTTTTCTGCTTCCCAGACTGAAACTCCATCCCCATCAAGCTCTGACACCCCAGCCTCTCTTTGGAGGATTTTTGTAGCAGTTGCTTTAAGGGCTTTTTCAGATCATTCCAACATCTTCCATCATTCCAACATCTTTTCATTGTCTTTTCTCGAGCAAGCTGAAATTTTCCTGATTCTTTATATTGGATATAATTTGCCAGACATTTTTAATAGTATGTTATGAGCTCTGGGTCACATTTAAATCCTGTAGAGAATTTTGATATTTTTGTCTTTGCAGGTAATTGGCAAAGTGGGTTCAAGCTGCAAGCTCTGCCTGCCTTCTCTGGGTTGTGGTTCCAGCATCAGTCCTCTTTTCAAACCCCGTGTGATGCCTTGTGCATCTGCCCCTTGTGCATGTCACTCATTGGCCAGAACTGAGGCATTGGCGTAGTCATAGAAATGACCCGGGTTTGAGTCTTAAAGATTGGTGGTTGTTTTCAGAAGGGCACGTGGCGGGTAGAGTGTGCAAGGCAGAGGGATCAACATGAGCAACGTCTTGGGAGGATTTCAGAGCAGATCAGAAGTCTGGGGTGAAGGCTTTAGGACTGAGGCAGGGTGAAGGGGGAGCACCATGGGAGAGAAGTCTGGAGAATAGGCTGGGACTACATGTTGGGAGGTGAGTGGTTGGTTTCTGATTTCTATGGGTTGAAGAAAAAGGCCAGGTAATGTTTTCCACTAGTGTGCACAGAGAGGAAGCCCCCACCCCCAGATCTGAGACAGGATGTGGGGATGCACGTGGGTGTCTGAGGCCTTGGCAGGGAAAAATGGCATCTAGGCTGAAAAGGCCAATGGCCCAGTTCCTGTGGAGAAGGAAGGGCACAACTTTACAGCAGCCAAAAGGCAATACCATACTGCTGCAGCCTTTCTTGGGTCAGATGATCTGCAAGAGGGGCCAAGAGCATGCCTGCTTCCGTACCCAAGATAAAAAAATCTAGCATTTCCCAAGGCCTTACTCCACATTAAGTAGGGGTGGGGTGAGAGGATGGTGGACCAGGTGAAGGTTTCATGGTCAGAATGACAAAGAGATTTTGCTACATCTTTTTTAATAATTTTTCTTTTAGAAACTTGAAGCACATATAGTTATATATTGTTGCAAATAAATTAGTAATTGACTAAATTTTGAGCTGTTCTGTGACTTAATTCCTAGCTCAAAACGATGGACATTTATTACTTCATGTAGTTTCTCGGAGTCAGGAATCTGGGACCATCTTTGCTGGGTGGTTCTGGCTCAGGGTCTTCCATGAAGTTGAGCCACGTTGTCGGCTGGGGTTGCACTCATCCAAAGGCTTGCCTGGGGCTGGGGGGCCTACTTCCAGGGTGGCTCATCCACACGGCTGTGGGCAAGAAGCTTCAGTTATTGCCCTTGTGGGCCTCTCCACAGGCCTGCTCATGGTAAGGCAACTGTTTTCCCCAGAAAAAAAGATCTAAAAGAGAGAGAACAAGAGACTGAGACAAAGCTGTGGTAACTTTTAGAACCTAATCTTAGGGGCACCTGGGTGGCTTAGTGATTAAGCTGCTGCCTTCAGCTCAGGTCATGATCCTGGAGTCCTGGGATCAAGTCCCAGGATCGAGCCCTGCATCGGGCTCCCTGCTCGGCGGGAAGCCTGTTTCTCCCTCTCTCACTCCCCCTGCTTGTGTTCCCTCTCTGGCTGTGTTTCTCTCTGTCAAATAAATAAATAAAATCTTTAAAAAAAGAACCTAATCTTAGACATGCACACCAACATTTCTGCCATATTCTATTGGTTATACAAGTTGCAGTTCAGTATGGAAGGGGACTATACAATGATTTGCATATAGTGGGATGGAGGAAGTCATTGAGGGTGACCTTGGAGGCTGGCTGTCATAGCATATGAATGGATGACTACCCATTCAAGTTTTTTTGTAAATTTAAAGTGATCACTGAGACTTCATTAGTGTGAAAGTTGCCAGGGTGCCTGGGTGGCTCAGTTGGTTGAGCGACTGCCTTCGGCTCAGGTCATGATCCTGGGTGATCAAGTCCCACATCGGGCTCCCTGCTGGGCAGGAAGCCTGCTTCTCCCTCTCTCACTCCCCCTGCTTGTGTTCCTTCTCTGGCTGTGTTTCTCTCTGTGTCAAATAAATAAAATCTTAAAAAAAAAAAAAAGCAAGTTGCCTTTGTATATAATCTTAGTTAAAGAGAAAAGAACACAAAATCTATGTATTTCTATTATACATACATGTGTAAATGTGTAGAAAAAGGTCTGGAAGGATACACTTAAAACTGCTAATAGTGTTACCTCTGGGGAGTGACATGAAATTAAATGTCATGAAATGGAACTTACACTTTTATGCATATTTTTCTTTATGGTTTAGATCATTGGGTGACTGTTCCAATTTTTGGTTGCTAGACAGCAAACCACCCCAAACTTAGTGCTATGAAACAACAATCCTTGTGTTCTGCTCACAGATCCTGAGTTGGAAATCTGGATAAGGCACAGCAGAACTGGTTTGTTTCTTCTCCAAAGGTGGGAGATTATGTCAGTGGGAGGTGACTTCATTTGTGGCACCTGGGCTCAGACAGGGCTACTGTTCAGAATATGTACAGATGTTGGGGCACCTGGGTGGCTCAGTCATTAAGCGTCTGCCTTCAGCTCAGGTCATGATCCCAGAGGCCCAGGATCGAGCCCCACATCATGCTCTGTGCTCAGTGGGAAGCCTGCTTCTCCCTCTCTTACTCCCCACTGCTTGTGTTCCCTCTCTGGCTGTTTCTCTCTGTTAAATAAATAAAATCTTTAAAAAAAGAATACTTACAGATGCTCTCAGTGTGGCTCAGATTCCTCACAGAATGGAAACTGTGCTCCAAGGGAAAGTGTCCTTGAAGGAAACAATGAGAAAAGATATTCCAACAGAACCAGGCAAAACTGTGTGTCTTTTATGACCCAGTCTCAGAAGTCACAGAGCATAACTTCCGCCATACTCTACTAGTTAAGTCAGTCACGAGCCCACTCAGAATTGAGGAAAGAGGACATCAATTCCCCCTCTCAAGAGGAGGAGTGTCAGCAAATATGCAGTGGGAAAAAAAAAACCTGCCACAAATAGTTTTGTTATTTTTTAAAGGTTCTTAAAATTTTTTTTGTTAAGATTTTATTTATTTGAGAGAGAGCGAGAGCGAGAGAGAGCACACAAGCTGGGGGAGAGTCAGAGGGAGAAGCAGGCTCCACACTGAACAGGGAGCCTGATGTGGGGCTTGATCCCAGGATCATGACCCGAGCTAAAGACAGCCACTCAACTGACTGACCCACCTAGACACCCCCTCAGTTAGTTTTATAATTTTAAATATTTGTGGGACGCCTGGGTGGCTCAGTTGGTTAAGCAACTGCCTTCGGCTCAGGTCATGATCCCGGAGACCCGGGATCGAGTCCCACGTTGGGCTTCCTGCTCGGTGGGAAGCCTGCTTCTCCCTCTCTCACTCCCCCTGCTTGTGTTCCCTCTCTCGCTGTGTTTCTCTCTGTCAAATAAATAAAATCTTTAAAAAAAATAATTTTAAATATTTGTTTATTTATTTGAGAGAGAGAGAGAGCGCACACATGCAAGCAAGCAGAGGGTCAGAGGGAGAGGGAGAGAATCCCAGGCAGACTCCCCACTGAGTGCAGAGCCTGACTTGGAGCTTGATTCTACAACCCTGAGATTATGTCCTGAGCCAAAATCAAGAGTAGGACACTTAACCAGCTGAGCCCCCCAGATGGCCCTGCACTCCAATTTTATAATTTTAAAATCTATTTCAGGTAAAAAGTGGGAAATAAAACTTTGAGGCTATCTTTTCTGAGGCTTCCTTTACTGGGAGGACCTAAACACAAACTCATAACTATACCATCCAGACTTTTAGGTTCTTCTTTCTTTAAGTCCTTGAGCTCAAAATTTCAGAGAAACTGAGATAATATGACAGTTACAACTCCTACAACTTAGAAGCTATACAGGTCATACAACTTACAATTCTTTTTTGTTGTCATTGTTTCTTTTCTGTTCGTGGAACCAAGCCCTTTATGTAAATATTTATTACAGACTTTTCTCTTCCCCATTCTTTGTTCCAAAAAGGATTTGAGGAAGCTTCTAAGGCTTCATACAACATAATCATATGATCAAAAATATAAATAGATCAGAAACTAAGGTGAAGGGAAAGTTGAAATAGTAAGTTGAGACCAGAGGGGAAGTTAGTTCTTAACAATATATGCTGCAAAGTCTTAAGTAAATATTTGACACTGCAGGGATAGAAGGGACTATATGTTATTTGACCCAATCCCCCAACTGGTTCTTGAAATCCCTTTTCAACTCACCTACCGAGTAGCCAGCTAGTCTCAGTTTGCACACCTCTAGTGATAGAGAGCGCATGATATCCCAAGGCAAACCCAGCTACTAGAAGGTGTGAACCCAGGAGTCATAAACCGAAATGCTTCCAGGAGCCAGACAGGCAATAGAAATGAATGAGATGGGTCTATGGGGGGCTGGGGAGCATATGACCAAGTGGAACACACACACTGGTTGTATCTGGGGCAACTGTTACTCCCTCCAGCTAATGATTGCCTTGTGGAAATCTAGGTCCAGTATGGCCAAGTCCTTGGGTATTTCAAGAGAAGGTGGATATCCCAATGTATATGGGAAATCTGGTTTTTAAATATTGGTAATTAATTCTTTATAAAATATTGAGTAGGCCAAATAAAACACAATTGCAGGCAGATGTTGCCTGTGATTCATCACTTTGTGAGTCCAGAAAAGGCTAAAGTTGTGGGCTTTCAAGTTGGGTTAGAACAGACCTGGACTGTCGCTCTGCCCCTTACTCATTTGGTAATCATCAGCCTCGGTTGTCATCTGTCAAATGGGGATAATAATAGGTCCTGCTTCTTAAAAAGATAGATATACAATAAGAAAGATAGACTGTGAACTTTCCACTTACAGATAAGAAGCGCCCAATAAATGCAGTGCTATAAATAAATAGTGAAGAAATGAAGGAAGGAAAGAAGGAAGGAGGGGAGGAAAGGGGAAGGAAAAAGAAAGGAAAGGAAAGGAAAGGAAAGGAAAGGAAAGGAAAGGAAAGGAAAGGAAAGGAAAGGAAAGGAAAGGAAAGGAAAGGAAAATATTTATAAATAAATATGCAGTGCTAAATAAATGCAATAAATAAACACACTATGAGGGACTCTCTGGGTTCCTGTCCACTGATCCCAAGTCTGCCTATGAAGGTGAGTGATTTTTGATAAGGGTTTTTGAGGTACATTCCAAAGTTTAGGGGACTTTGTTTTAATTTTAACTGTTTAAATTTAATTTAATTGTAATTTAATTATTTTAATTGTTTAATTGTTCACATTTTCCTCTTAGGTGCTAGAGCATGCAGCATTTTCCTACTTCCAGAAGGAGGTGATGAATGGATAGGGACAGAGATGTGCCATGCCTGTGTGTGTGTGTGTGTGTGTGTGTGTGTGTGTGTGTGTGTTTGGCCAGGGAAGAGGGCATTCCAGGCAGGGAGAACCCTTAGAACAAAGGCACAGAGAAGCCTGTGAGCTCTTGAAGCCAGACCAGAGAGGAAAGAGAAACACAGCCAACAGCAAGGCTGGTCCACATCAGCAGGAGGAGCCTCGGGCCTGTTCCTCCAGGAGGCAAGGAGCCATCTGAGAGGTGTGGGCAGGACAGATCTGCAGAGGTGGGACAGGGATAACTGAGAATTATGGTTTGCCAGTCACTGAATGTGCTTCCACAGGCCTTACCCCAAATCAGAGTAGGGTTTGTGTCTTCTGTCCACAAGTCTGGGAGCCTCTAGGGAAGGGGGGAATGGAATGTTGTTGTTGTTGTTGTTGTTGTTGTTTTAATCTTTCTGCCCATTAACTGCAGAGGACATGAGAGAGTGAAGGGCCTGCACTGGGCCACCTGACTGAGTGCAGAGGGGGAGTGTGGCCTCCAGGCTCGGTCTGCCCATCTAGAAGGTGGAGATGTAATAATGCCTTCGTACTAGGGAATTGTGAGGGTTGACATTCTTGACTCATTGTAAGTGCTCCATAAATATCCTTTCTGGGACTTTCAGCTCTCCCGGTGGCCTTTCCCTTTGTCTCCTTACCATCGGCCACTACCTTGTATCTGTCTCCCCCCATCCCATCTGCTCTTTCCCTGATCCCACTTTCCTACTGATCAAAAATGTGTCTTTGAATTCCTTTCCTTCTGATGTTCTTTGGGAAAAGCTAAAAGATCACATATAGCTAATAAATGGCAGAGATGGGTCTAGAGTACTTCATAAATTTGATGCCACACTGTGCTCCTTGGGCCTGATACTCACTGGCTATGGACATTGAGTGTCCTGCCCAAGACCTCACAGCATCAGTGGCAGAGCTCAGAGCCAAACCCAGATCTGCCCGGCACCACACCGGGTGAGTCTCCCTTATGCTACGCTCACCAGTCCTCATATGAAATCTTTAGTTGCTCTTTAGAATAATCACCATGCTTATCCCATCTGGCCATTAAGTAATGAAGCATTTTACTACTGCATTTTCTTATCAGCTCTCCTGTAGGAATTCTTTGAGGTCATCTGGTAGGAGTCACATCCAGGTCGTGGATGAAGAGACTGAAGCTCAGAGAGGGAAAGCAACTTGTCCAAGACCACACAGAATTGGTATATCCATGACTCCCTGTGCTTCCAGAGCCCTAGTTCAGTGCAAACTTCACATCTTAGCCACTTTCAGGTGCCTTGTTATTCCTACAATTACTCCTATCCACAGTTGTTTAAGTAAACATTTCCCAGTGGGTGGTTGTCTACCCTGTGTCAGAGGCCAGCCTTGTGCAGGGACTGGGCCTGGTTGTGAGCAGCACCAGAGACAGCCTTGCTGCTCAGGGGGAGGAAAGGGAAATAATACTGTCCTGATTGATCATCATGACCCTCTAGGTGGCGGCCACCCCAGGAACTGTATGGGTTAATACAGATTGCATTAAGAGCACAATACCTGGGGCGCCCTGGGTGGCTCAGTTGTTAAGCATCTGCTTTCAGCTCAGGTCATGATCCTCGAGTCCCGGGATGGAGCCCCACATGGGGCTCCCTGCTCAGCAGGAAGCCTGCTTCTCCCTCTCTCACTCCCCCTGCTTGTGTTCCCTCTCTCGCTGTGTTTCTCTCTGTCAAATAAATAAGTAAAGTCTTTAAAAAAAAAAAAAGCACAATGCCTACTTAGGTTCTTTTCTTTTCTTTTTTAGAGACTTTATTCTTTTAGAGCAGTTTGAGGTTCACAGCAAAACAGAGGGGAAGGTACAGAGATTCCACACCTACTCTTTGTCTCTCCCCACCTGTGCGGCTTTCCTGTTACAAACATCCCCAGTGAGAGCTGTACCTTTGTTATAACTGATGAACCTCCATTGATACACCATCATCACCCAGACACTGTAGGGGTTTACGGTTAGGATGACTCCTGATATTGTACATTTTACGGATTTGGACACATGTGTAATGACATTATCCATCATTACGGTATCCTGCCGAGAAGTTTCACTGCCCTAAAAATCCTCTGTGCTCTGCCTGTTCTTCCCTTCCTGTACCCAACTCCTGGCAACCACTGATCTTCTTACCATCTCTATAGTTTTGCCTTTTCCAGAATGTCATAGAGTTGGAATCATACTGTACAGTTTGACTTCTTCACTTACTAGTAAGTTTCCTCCATGTCTTTTCATGGCTTAATAGCCTATTTGTTTTTACTGCTGAATAATATTCCATTGTCTGGATGTGCCACAGTTTATCTACCTACTGAACAACGACTCCCCATAACCCCTACTCCCAGCTCTTGGCAACTACCACTCTGCAGGCTGTCTCTGTATTTTGACTATTTTAAGTACCTCCTACACCTGGGATCATACAGTACTTACCTTTTTATATCTGGCTTACCTCACTTAGCATTGTGGCCTCAAGGCTCATCCATGCTATAGCATGTGTCAGAATTTCCTTCTATTTTATTTTACCTTATTTCATTATTTTATTTTATTTTATTACTTATTTTAAAGCCTTATGCCCACCCTGGGGCTTGAACTCAAAACCCTAAGATCAAGAGTTGCCTGCTTTACTGACTGAGCCAGGCACAGACCCCTAATTGCCTTCCTTTTTATTTATTTTTTTTAAAGATTTTATTTATTTATCTGATAGAGAGAGAGCAAGTGAGCATAAGCAGGGGGAGAGGCAGGCAGAGGGAGAAGGAGAAGCTGGCTACCTGCTTCTAGGTCTCCATGTAGGTTTCCATCCTAGGACCCTGGGTTCATAGCCTGAGCCAAAGGCAGATGCTTAACCAACTGAGCCACTCAGGCGCCCTGTTTTTTTGTTGTTGTTGACTGTAGGAGTTCTTTATATATACTGGATATGATTTGCAAATATTATTTTCTATAAGTTGCCTTTTTATTCTGCTAATTGTATAAGAGACTCTCAGTGACCACCATGGCACACTGAAAGTTTTCCTGATGGATATAAATACATACTTTTCCCCTTATTACATTTCCATGAACATTTCTCCATATCATTAGATGCTCTTCAAAAACATCATTTAATATTCCTTCTTACTGACAAATCTTAGTTTATTCATTAACCTAATTTTGGACACAGTATTTCCCTATTGTAAATGAAGC
This sequence comes from Spilogale gracilis, assembly GCA_004023965.1. Taxonomy (NCBI): domain Eukaryota; kingdom Metazoa; phylum Chordata; class Mammalia; order Carnivora; family Mephitidae; genus Spilogale; species Spilogale gracilis. The sequence continues at coordinate 10,134 of PITA01007040.1, read as the reverse complement.
TGGGATGAACATTCTGGTACCTAAATCTTGAGGAACATCTCTCATTATTTTCTCAGAATTGATTCCTGGAAGTGGAATGGGCTAACTCAGATAGTTCTTAGTCATTATGTTAATTTTCCTTACAATTTATTCCAATTTCATCCCATCAGTAGTGGGATAAAAGTGATCTTCTCTCTATCTTTGCCAACATTGAGTATTATGCTTTTAAAAATCTAATGTGAGGGGCGCCTGGGTGGCTCAGTTGGTTGAGCAACTGCCTTCTGCTCAGGTCATGATCCCGGAGATCCGGGATCGAGTCCCACATCGGGCTCCCTGCTCGGCGGGAAGCCTGCTTCTCCCTCTCTCACTCCCCCTGCTTGTGTTCCCTCTCTGGCTGTGTTTCTCTCTGTCAAATAAACAAAATCTTTAAAAAAAATCTAATGTGAAATATGAATGTTGATAATATATGTTTTTTAATAGTGCGTTGTGTGTTGCTATGCCCAGAGGATATGAGGAAAACAAAACCCAGTCCTGGGACATTGACTCTGGTCCTAGTTCAGTCACCAGGCACCTATGACCTCCTTCCGGCTCTGAGGTTTTAGTTATTGTTTTTTCTTCACCCCCCATGATTTATGTGCCAGAGAGCTGAGAGAGCAGTTTCCCACCTATTCTCTGGGTAAGTTCTCACAGCAGCCCTCCAGGGGGCAAATAGGGAAATGAGGTCCAGAAAGGTGAACTAATTTGCCCAAGGTCATAGAGCCTGAGGAGGAAGCAATTAGCAGCCAACTCCCACCTGGTTTTCTTCAAAAACCATCAAAGATATGAATTTAGAAGGCATTAGCTTGATTCTCAGCTTGAGGAGCCTCCCTCAGGTCCCAGAGCCTCATCCACACTGAACCTGGGCACTCAGCCAAGTGAGAACCATCCAGATTGTCTCAGGTGCTTGGCCTCGGTCCAAACCTGGCATCTTGTTTCTTCCTGAAAGGGGCTCTGGGATGCCACCTCCTTGTGTTCTAATAAATCATTCCCTTTACAGTATTTTTTTAATTGAGATATAAACTGACATAAAACTATATTAGTTTCAGATGTGCAACATAATTTGATATTTGTATATATTGCAAAATGATCCCCACAGTAAATCCAGTTAGCCTCCATCACCACACACAGTTAAAAAACTTTTTTTCTTATAATGAGAACTTTCAAGACCCACTCTTTAAGTTGCTTTCAAATATGCAATATAAAAGCCATTAACTATAGTCACTAGGCTATACCTGGCCTACCCAGGACTTAATTCATCCCCTTGTCAAGGTTATAATGAGCTATCTTTCTCCTGCCTAGAAACAGAACTCTTTCTAGTGTTTGGGAATTCTCACTTTCTAAATGAAGGAGAGTCTTCCTGCCACCGTAGAAACCCCAAGGTTCAGATGTTTGCTTTTACAGCTTCTACTATAGGTAGGAAATAAGTAAATGACGAAAGCTCAACCAATCACAGCTTGGGTTACAAAGAAGCTGGGACTATGGAGAATCCTTATGGGGAGGGCAGGTGAGAGTGGTATTGAGACCATGCCCATGACCAGATATCTGTGCTCAAAGCTGGGCATCCAGTGTCCTCACTAGTCTGGCCTTCCACATGACCTGGCCTCTCTCATTCCTGGATGCTTCTACAAAATTCCTAATGATTTTTTTTGAACTTCCCATTACCCCTTTAATGAATCCCATTTCTGCAGCCTTCAGTCAGAATTGGTTTCTATTGCTTATGATGAATAGTGCTCACTGGAATTAGATCAGATCATTTCCAGACTGTAATTTGCTCCATCTGCTCGGGAGGGGTCTTTTTTCTGGTCCACATGATCTTTCTATATCAGGATCCTTTGTCCCCATCCCATTGCCCTCATTCTTCTTGTTGCATTCTTACCATTACTTCCCTTAAACTTACATTTTTAAAATATTTCATTTATTTATTTGACAGAGGGAGAGACAGAGTACAAGCAGGGGGAGTGGCAGACAGAGGGAAAGGGAGAAGGCTCCCTGCTCAGTGGGGCTCCATCCCAGGACCATAAGATTATTTCCTGAACTGAAGGCAGATGCTTAACCAACTGAGTCACCCAGGTGCTCCTGCACTCCTCGAATTTAGCAAATCCCTGGAAACAGGAGGTTGGAAGCTCTGCTCTGACTTGTCAAGACTTTTTTCATTCTGAGTCTCTGCAGGAATTTGGGGACTCAGAAAGTCCTTTCCCTATTTTTCTTCTTAAACAACTCTTCCCTGAGCAATAAATGTCTCCCAGTCCAGGTTGGATGGAGAGGAGTCACACTGTGAAAAGGAAATGGAACATAATAGTAATATCTAAAAAAAAAAAAGTTATCTCACTGCACTAGAGTAACTAACAATGCAAGGTTGCCCAGACTGAGGGATTTCTTGGGACATGAGACTTTTGGTGCTAAAACAAAGGAAGTTCTGTGCAAACCAGGATGAGGTTGGTCACTCTACATTTTAGCACTGCTATTACTACTACTGATCCTGTTCCTTCACACAGAGTTACACAACTTGCTGAGGACACAATCAACACCAGACTCTGCTTTATTTAAAGCTTCTTTTTCTTTCTGATTAAGTGAGGAAAAATCTTATGGTTGTTTAAATTTTCATTTCCTTTAATATGAGTGAGCAGAAGCACATTTTCGTATGGTTAAAAGCCATGTTTTGTGTTCTTTTTCTTGGAAATATCTGTTCATCCCCTTTCATCTACCTGTTGTTGTTTTTTTTAAATTATGAAGCAGTACAGACACCCAGTTAAATATGGTAGATTGATGATATTTATATGAACTCCACTTATATGAAAATAAGAAATTTTTAAAGATTTTATTTATTTGACACAGAGAGAGAGATCACAAATAGGCAGAGAGAGCAGAGGAAACAGGCTTCCTGCTGAGCAGAGAGCCCAACGTGGGCCTCGATCCCAGACTCCTGAGATCATGACCTGAGCCGAAAGGAGAGGCTTTAACCCACTGAGCCACCCAGGCACCCAGAAATTTAAAAAAATGTATCATCCTACACTGTTAATGGTATAAGAGGGAGACATTAGTGGTCTAGAAACTTCAGCAAGCTTTTGGCAGAGACAGAGGGCAAATAGTAACTGACTTAACAGAGGGAGGAAGTTATGACCTAGAGTCTGCAGAAGGCAATAATGATTACTGAAAGGCGAGCCCAGATTCCTTCCATAGAGAGGATGGATGCTAAAGTTGGGGAAATCTCCTAGGACTTGGGGGGGAAAATCCAAAAAGATGGAAAATAAGAGAAAACTAATGAGAAAATTAGGAGCTCATTCGATGAGGTACAACTTCTGACTAAGAGAAGTTCCAGGAAGAGAGAACAGAGGAGGAAAAATGGAGAGGAGGCAATTATCAAAGAAATAATAAAAGAAAATTTATAGGGGCACCTGGGTGGCTCAGTTGGTTAAGCGACTGTCTTCGGCTCAGGTCATGATCCCGGAGACCCGGGATCAAGCCCCATATTGGGCTCCCTGTTTGGCAGGAAGCCTGCTTCTCCCTTTCTCACTCCCCCTGCTTGTGTTCCATCTCTACCTGTGTTCCTCTCTGTTAAATAAATAAATAGAATCTGTTTTTAAAAAAAGAAAATTTATAAATAAAAGATACAAGTCTCCAAGTTGGAAGGACTCAGCTAATACAAAAATGAGGAAAAACACCAAGCGGAATCATCATCAAATATTATAACACTACAGATAAAGAGAACAGCCTAAAAGCTTCCAAAGATTAAAAGAGTAATTAGTCATATATAAAGGAACAGGATTCAGAACAGTTTTTGAGGTCTTAAATGTAGATACCAAAAGCAAGTAGTGCAATGCCTTGAAAGTTCTAAGAGAAAATAATTTTCGACCTAGATTTCCATACCCCGCTAAACTATTAATTAAGTGTGAGACTAAACATATATGCTTTCATACACCCTTTCTCAGGAATCTACTGAAAAATGTGATACATAGAAATGAAGGAGTAAATTCAAAAATTGGAAGACACAAGGTCCAGGGAACAGGAAAACCAATCCAGGAGAAAGATGTAGGAAAGAGTAAGTATGACAACTGTGTGTTAGGTTTGAAGAGCACCCATCCAGATTGGAGCTGAGGTCTTCAAGAGAAAAAAAATAACAATAGTCATGGACTATTTGTTGTGTCTAGCATCTGGAAAATCCACTGCTAAGCATTTGTCTGATTTATTGACCTTATACAAAAGAAATTAACAATAGCTACAAAGAAAACTAATGAAAAACAAAAAAAAAATCAGGGCAATTATTAACCTCAGAAAATATCAAAAGATGTGGAAGGAAGGAAACAAACATAAGCACATTACTTAATTCAGTAGAAAACAGTATCTTCCTTTGTCAAGATTTTATTTATTTCTTAGAGAGAGAGAGAGAGAGCATGAGTCAGGAGAGAGGCAGAGGGAGAGGCAGAAGCAGATTCCCAGCTGAGCAGGGAACCTGATGTAGGGCTTGATACCAGGACCCAGAGACCATTACCTGAGCCGAAGGCAGATGCTAAACCATCTGAGCCACCTACACGTCCTAAAAAATAGTATTTGTAGTCATTATAGGGTAAATATGATTTACTGACTTAACTGTATTGAATAATAGTGGATAGGGTAGTAGAGTAGGTTAATAGGAGAAGGGAAGTAAACGGGGACCCAAAGGAAGATTCAGAATTAGGTATCTTAGTTGGGATCAGATAACTGCCATGACAAGAAGCCTCCACATCTCAATCACTGAATCCAACAAAAGTTGGATTTCTTGTCCATCTTAAATAATGGAGGTCAGCTGGCTTCCTGGCCTGCTATCCTTTAAGGGATGTCTCATTGATCTCCTAAGGCCTTGGAATCCTTCACTTTTTTTTGTTGTTGTTATTAAGTTTTTATTTTAATTCCAGTTAGTAAACATACAATTTTATATTAGTTTCAGGTGTACAGTGGAGTCCTTTACTTTAAAGATGAGAAAGTGGGGGCGCCTGGGTGGCTCCGTTGCTTAAGCGACTACCTTCGGCTCAGGTCATGATCCCGGGGACCCGGGATCGAGTCCCACATCGGGCTCCCTGCTCAGCGAGAAGCCTGCTTCTCCCTCTCTCACTCCCCCTGCTTGTGTTCCCTCTCTGGCTGTGTTTCTCTCTGTCAAATAAATAAAATCTTAAAAAAAAAAAGATGAGAAAGTGTGGACAAGTATACAGGAAGTTTTTATGGGCCAGGCCTGAGAATGCAGATATCATACTCAATTGGCCAGAAATCGGTCTTAACCGCAAGGAAGGCTGAGAAGTGTACCCTACTTGTGTTTTCAGGAGCAAGGAAAAAAGTTCTGGGGAGCAAGAGCAATACCTGGTAGAGTAGGCAAAAGTAAGAAGTGGGGTAAAGAAGAACATCTCAGGTATTCATTCATGTAATACTCAACACATATTTACTGAGCATGTACTATAGAGGAGACAAGGTTTTAGGCGTGGCAACCATAGTGTAAACAGACTCTGCTCTTATGGAGCTCTCTGTTTGGAGGGGGATGACATATAGATTTTATTTTATTTTATTTAAATAGGCTCCGTTCCCAGCATGGAGCTGAACAGGGGGCTTAAACTCATGAACCTAAGGTCAAGACTTGAGCCGAGCTAAGAGTGGGAGGTTTAACCATAGGAGCCACCCGGGCCCTCAGCATATGGATTCTTATGGGGGGGGGGGGGCAGTTAGACTGGCCTTTCAGACCAATGTGGCTGGAACAGACTTATAATAATTTTGTAGGGCGCCATGAGGGTTTTGGATTTGATTCTAGGAGCACTGAGGTTCCATCAAAAAATGTTAAGCCAGGAACAGGACATGCTTTATTTTACCTTTTGAAATGATCGCTCTGGCGGCCTTGGGGAAAAATGGCTTGGTAGGACAGGGCTGGACATGAATAGAAGCAGATACTTCAGGCAGTCTAGAGGTGAGGGGAGAGCAGCCTAGCCTGGTATGGTGGCACTGAAGATGGAGAAAGGTAGAGAGACGGAGAAATATCTGAGAGGTAGATTAAGAGATATGGTGACAATGGATGAGGGGGTGATGCTGAGAGAAGAGACAGGAATAATTCCTGAATGTTTTCGTCTTGGGTGACTGAGTGACCCTAAGTGGGAGCAGTCTCAGTAGCAATTCGGGACTTAAGTCAGATAATGAATGTGAAAGCGCTTTAGGAAAAGTCAAACGGCGGCTGAAATCAGGTGGGGTGACCAAGGCAGTGAGTTCTACTTCAGAGGTGGGGAAACTGAGGCATGATAGTCTGGCAGATAGAGGCAGTCCACGATGCGCTCGCCTCACACCTCTTGGGTGGGTGAAAGGACCGAGGCACGCTGTGGACCTACTACGCGCCAGAACCGTGCCCTGCCTGACTCAGCTCCGCTGGCTTCCCTGTTCGTTGCTCGTATTCCAATAAAGTTATTGAAATTGACGCCGGTTGCTAAGGAAGTGGGTCGCTGAGCCGGGTTGCTAAGGAAGTGAGCGGCCGCCTTCTCTCCCCATCCGGGGCAGCGGGGAATGGCTGAGCCCGGGGTTTGCCGCCGCCCCCGCCGCCGCCGCCGCCGCCGCCGCCGCCGCCGACGCAGCCCGCTGTCGGCTCGCGCCGCAGGTGAGTCGGGAGGGGCCCGGGCTGCTACGGGGCAGGCCCGTCCTGCCCGCCGCCCGCGATCTGCCCGGGAGGCCGCGACGGCGCCGTCGCCTGGCTCTGCAGCTTCGCGAGCGGGAGCATCCTCAGCTCTGCCTCCCGGGCATCCTCCGGCGGGTTGGGCGGCCTCGCTCCTCCTCCTTCGGGCGGAGGTGAGGCCCGACCCTCAGACCCGGCCGCGAGGGGTCGGGATCTGCGGCGGTGGTCAGGGACCCAGCTCCGGCGAGAGGCGGGGAACCGAGAGCCTGGGGTCTGAACCTCGCCGCTTTCCCTGGCTCACTGTGTGACCTTGAGCAAGTCCCTTCCCTTGTCAGGCTTCAGGTGACTGTTCAGGGATCTCCTAACACTTGCTGCTCAGAGTGGTTAAGATGATGAGGTGTGTACGTTCAAAGTGTCCTAAATGGAGAGAGGGAGAATTCTTAGGGCACCCTGACATGGGGACCAAGAGTCCAGTTTCAAGTCGAGAGTGCCTGAGTTGGAGACCGCATCTCCGTTTAGTAATTGTGTGGCCTTGTCTTGGCCGAGTTAATTTCTGAGCCGCCTTTTCTTTATCTGTAAAATGAGTTAATGAACCACTGAGGGAAGCCAGTGAAACAGGGTAAGTCAGGTAGTTTGGTACATAGTAAGTGCCCGACCCGCTTACTATGAGGCATGTGGGGTGGTTTGGGTCAGGCTTCCTGGAGATGACTTTGAGATTGGTGGGATTAGGTGTGCAGAGCACCGGCTCATGTGTGTCTCCCTCCCCTGTTGACATCCCATTGCCCCCAGTGTTCCTTCTCCATGCTGCTGGGAGCAGGGGAGGTGAGGTGGGCCTGCACAAGTGGCCCTGGTGGTAGAAACCGTGAGTTTGAGTTCTTGTAGATGACTGAGCTTATGGTCTCATTTTCAAATACTTGGGCTTTGTTGACCCTTTGGAGCAAAAGGATATGTCTTTTTTTTTTTTTTTTTTTTAATGTCTTTTGGAAGGTACTTAAAGCTTGAGTGCTATTTGCAAGTATATTATTAAGAAGCACTTTTCAGGTACATTATCTCATTTAATCTTCACATAGACTTTGCCAGGTAGGTGTGATGTTATCCCCATTTCACAGACGAGGAGACTAGGGCTCAGAAAAGTGAATGACTTGCCCAAAAATCTTATCTTTATAAAGTGGTGGAGCTGGACATGTTTCCAGGTAAATCCCATATTTTCTCCCCTGTATCCTGATGTCTCTGCTTTCTCAACAATAGCTGTTACAAAGCCACCGGGTATTTTTTTGTTTCTTCTAACTGCTCTGGCTAGAGCCTTTTTTTTTTCAGTGGCAAGGAAATAAGATCTTATATAAAGCTTCATTTAAATAGTTACCATCCAAAGTATGGACCTCAAAAAAGAATTGGCATGTTTAAAAGGGGGCTTCTCTATCCCTCAATCCCTTCCTCATTTTTTTTTTTAAGATTTTATTTATTTATTTGACAGAGAGAAACACAGCCGGAGAGGGAACACAAGCAGGGGGAGTGAGAGAGGGAGAAGCAGGCCTCCCGTGGAGCAGGGAGCCTGACGTGGGACTTGATCCCGGGTCTCCAGGACCATGGCCTGAGCCCAAGGCAGTCGCTTAACCAACTGAGCAACCCAGGCCCCCCCCCTTCCTCTTTAAAATGAAAGAAGAAGGCTAGATGACATCTGAAGGCCCCTTCAGTGTTGTGCAATTCTGATTGCAAGCTAGCAGCTTAAAAACATGGAATCTAGTGTCTGGGTTCAAAGCTTGGCTCTGCTGCCTCCAGGCTCTTATGCCACTGATCAACTCACTTCATCTCTGTGCTGCACCTTCCTCATCTGTAAAATGGGGATAATAATAGCATCTACCATGTATGACTGTTGTGAGGATTCATTAGAGTCTAATACACATAAAGTCCCTGGCATGTTTGCTAAATGTTAGCTATTATTATTCGGGCTTAACATAGCACCTATGCTCTATATTCTGTTTACGTTTGGTGAGGGAATAAATTAAAGTAGGTGCTCATAGCACCAGATTTGTCAGCCTCTGGAGATCACTGCAGGCTGTCACAGTGTAACATAAACATTAGAGTTATTACAGGGTGACTCCAGGAACCTGCAACACCATGTGGAATGGGTTGAGAAGAAAGATGAAAGCTGATGGTAGGATGTCAGGTGGTAGCCCAACTCCCAGTTCAATAAATGTGTACTAAATCCCTCTTTGCCAAGCACAACCGACAATGTGGAAATCAGTCCCAATGCCATATACTTCAAAGGCTTCCAAACTTAGTTTGCATATCACTGGCTTTGGAAATGATTTACCTCTTTAACTGAATTTCATATCTTGTGTTTACTCCTATTGCAGAGTAAAGCTGCTGGTCCACATGTCTTCTTTTGTTTCCTAGGCTTCTGTTGGGTGCCTGGCTTAGAAGCTTCATTTTGACAACTGATGTGCGGGTCCCTGAGAAAGAACCTTCTCATGCGCTGGTTAATAATACAATGTTCACTGTATGGTGCCTAGTGGTTTACAAAAGTGTTTAAGTGTGCCCTCACTCATCGGGTTTCATTAGTAGCCCTACGAGGAAGGTAAGGTGCAGATTTAAGATCCCCGTTTTGCAGTCGAGGGACGTGAGGTAAGAGAAGCCATGCTGCTAGTAAGTGGCCCATTTCACCTGGGAAATGGGAATTGGGGCTTCCAGCTCCAAGTTCAGGGCTCTTGCCCTATGCTGCCTCAGTTTTATTCATGTCCCATTTGCTGAGCACCTCATATGTTGCAGCCTGGAGATAGGATGGTTCGGAGGTGGGTGAGGTCCTTGCTTTCATGCAGTTTACATTCCAGTGGCAGCAACGGAGAAATAAATAAATGAACAAGGTAATTTGGATAGAAATAAGGACTGTGAAAACACTGAAACAGTGACGTCAGAAACAGTAACTTCTTATGGAGATTGGGATGTTGCTACTTTAATTGGATGGCCTCTCTCTAAGGTGGTAACTTTTTTTTTTTTAATTTAATTTAGACAGAGCTTGTGCGCGCACAGCAGGGAGGGGCAGAGGGAGAGAGAATTTCCAAGCCGACTCCCCGCTGAGCATGGAGCCTGACATGGGCTTGATCCCAGGATCTGTGATCATGACCTGAGCCAAAATCGAGAGTCAGATACTTAAGTGACTGAACTACCCAGGGGCCCCTAAGGTGGTGACATTTTTGCTGAGATTTGCTGCCAGAAGGGGCCAGTCATTTGGAAATGTGGCAGAAGGAACAGCAAGGGTAAAGGCTCTGAGGGAACAAGCTTGGTAAGTTCTGGGAACTGAAAGAAGGCTCAGAGTGGCTGGAGCAGGTGAGCTGGAGGTGAAAGGAAAAGGAGAATGGAGAGGTGGGCCGATGGGGAGGCCTCAGATCATACAGGATAAGGCTAGAGTAAGTGATTGTGATTTGATTTTAAAGGAGTGGAAAGCCATTGAAGGTTTAAAGAAGGGAAGTGACAGTAGTCTTTTTTTTTTTTTTTTTTAA
>PITA01007039.1:0-94991 GCA_004023965.1 Spilogale gracilis | reverse complement strand
AGAGCCAAGGTGCCCATCAACAGATGAATGGATAAAGAAGATGTGGTACATATATACAATGGAATACTATGCCTCCATCAGAAAGGACGAATATCCAACTTTTGTAGCAACATGGACTGGACTGGAAGAGATTATGCTGAGTGAAATAAGCCAAGAAGAGAAAGTCAAGTATCGCATGGTTTCACTTACTTGCGGTGCAGTAGGGGTAAACTGGAGGACAGTGGGAGAAGGAAAGTAAATGGGAACTAGGGTAATCTAGGGAGGGAAATGAAACAACAGAGACTTTGGACATAGAAACAAACCGAGGGACGTGGAGGGAGGGGGGTGGAGGGATGGGAGAGCCTGGTCGTGGGTACTGGGGACACCTAAAGCATGGAGCACTGGGTGTGGGGAATGGGGAATGAATCTTGGAACACTAGAAAAAAAAAATTTTAGTAACAATAAAAAAAAATAATAAAATAATCAAGAAAAAAATAAAAGAAAAAGGATGGTCTGTGTAGAAGAGGCAAAGTCTTCAGGCTCTGGTTTGATTGGCCCATCCCATTATCTGCAATATTCTAGGGTCCCATTGACCACACCAGCTTGTTGGTAGCCTAGGAGAGGTATGTGATGAGCAGGTTAGTATGAATGTGCAAGCTCAAGCATGAAGGACATTTTCCAAACCAAGAATTTAAACCAAAGATCATCATCAGAGATCAGATAGCTAGGCAACATGTGAAAATAGAAGATCTTTATAACATCTTTTTAATATAGATGGGTAGGGGTGGGGTGTACTACCTACAAAATATGTCACTTTTGCAACAGCATTTAACATTATTAGAAAAATTTCTTGGCTATCAAGAAGCAGAATACCTGAAATATATATTTTTGGTAGTGTCATAGTATGTTTGAGATGAGGAGAAATGCAGGTCTTCAGGCCACCCAGACCATTTCTAATACAAGAGGAAGTATCCCACATACTTGTGTGTTTCTGAAGCCTACTCATAACAAGTTACAAACAGAACTCAAGATCATGTTTATGGCTTCTAATGGGCTTTGGCAGCCAGAGGGTTGGTACAGAGTCACTGTTTTTAGGTGGGGATATCTTTTATTCTCAGTCTCTCCTATACCCCATTTCCTGGGAGTTGCCTTTAGCAGCTATGTATTTATTTCAGGTATTGTTATACATATACATTAATGATTGTCTAGTTTGGATTGTCTTTCTTTTTAGAACTGAGATGGATAGATTATCACAGAGTTTTCTAGGGAAAAAATGATTTTTCTAGTTGTGGTAATCTCAGCCACCTTCCAGTTTGAGAACTTTTGTAAAAGGGTTTCTGCTCATCAGTTTTGCTTGGAACAAAGATGGCGAAGAATTTGAATCAAAGAACTTGGACATCCCAGTATAGGTCATTTCCATTGTCAATGCCCTATAGTCAAAGACCACTGGTCTTGACACCTGTAGTTGAATAAGTTGGGTTTATCAGTTGAGGTGAGGGAGACCAGGGGAACTGTGAGATAGCTCAGTTAGAGGGTGCCAGAAAGGACTTAGAAGATTTGGGCTTTGGTTAGGCAATTTTGGAGAGGGTCCAAGGAGATGTGGGTTTGCTCTGGATTGTGTGCTGTCAGAAGTGGGCACAATTCTGGGATTGGGCCTCTTAATAAACCTTATCTAGATGGAGGGATGGCTAGATAAAGCAAGGCTATAGCTGTAACTGATAAGGAAGCAGCATTCACTTGTATGAGACAGGAGAAGGGGGTGTTTGATATTTCGTGGTTTGCATACTGACTTCACGTTTGTCTGTGCCTAGAAAAAATTATGAAGTGCTTTTTTAGTCTTATTTGATCATGGTCACAGAATGACCTTGTCTGATGTTGGCATTCTGAGAGATTGTGTCTAAGAGGAGAAGGCATGGCCTAGCCATGAGCAGTTAGCCAGCTTCTAATACTACTGAGGCCATACTCTGTCAGGCCAAGTCCCCATGTCAGGGGCTGATCTTCTCTTTCTCATCAGGCTTGTCACAATGTTGCTTTGTTTGGCCTTGTTTGAGTCAGGGAGTATGATTTACTCTGATATTTTCAATGAAGAGACTTGAATGAAGGTACTGCCAGAGTTGTGGCCAGGTTAAAGAAAAAAAAAAATAGAATAAAAATTAGGCACCTGGAAGGGTCCCTGGGTGACTCAGTCAGTTAAGTGTCGGACTCTTGGTTTTGGCCCAGATCCTAATCTCATGGGTGGTGAGATCGAGCCCCATGTCTGCCCCACACTCAGTGTGGAGTCTGCTTGTGATTGTCTCTCTGCCCCTCCCCCTGCTCACACAAACACACACTCTCTCTCTTTCTCAAATAAATCAATAAAATCTTAAATAAACCAGTTAAGTACCTGGAGGTCAGCAACAATGGCGATCCACTACCACCCCCACCAGCCCCCCTCTCCAGAGGTGACAGAAAAGGGGAGTGATCCCTTATACTGGAACCCCAGAGGAGGGGCTGCACTCTAAAACATAGAGTTTTGGAGATACAAAGCAACTGTCAGAAATACTTTGGTGAAGTAGGAGGGTTAGGGCAAGAAATAGCCAACCTTTTCTCTCCTGCTAGTGCTTAACCACTGCCCCAAAAAGAGCTGGTCTGCAAAGGAGCCTAGATTATGAAGTCAGAGCTTCCTAGGGCATGTGGCAGGGTAGAGTTCCTGGCCAGATTTTTTACACTCCTCTTTTTTTTTTTTTTTAAGATTTTATTGATTTATTTGACAGAGAGAGATCACAAGTAGGCAGAGAAGCAGGCAGAGAGAGGAAGAAGCAGGGTCTCTGTGGAGCAGAGAGCCCGATGCGGACCTCAATCCCAGGACCCTGAGATCATGACATCAGCCGAAGGCAGAGGCTTTAACCCACTGAGCTACCCAGGCGCCCCAGATTTTTTACATTCTTGCAGTTCCATGTGGCCAAGTGACTAAATCAATGGGATGTGAGCACAAGTAATGGGTATTGTTTCAAAGCTAACGCTTTTAAAATATTACAGGAGTGTTTTCTCCCTGCTCTTTTCCCTTTACAGCTAATTGTGATAGCAATGCCCCAGGTGATCTTATAAACCATAACTTGCAGATGCACATGCCTTGGCAGCACAGCTCCTTGGATGGCTGTGTGGAGGACAGCAGACCTGCAGAGCAGAAATACCTACTTTAGACTATTGTTTGAATCAGAAACAAACTTCCAGTGGTTTGGAGCCATTGTTTATATCAGGTCTATTTCATGACCCTAAGTGATATAAAGGTAAACGAAAATCATTTTCTCCATTTATAAAGGACAAAAAGACCATTTTCCCTTTTCTCTCTTTTTTTAGTATTTCCTTGGAGACATAATAAATCTGAGGTTTTGCTCTAACCTTTGGAATAAAGATAAATCTCACTAGGGATTAAGCCCAGTCTCCAGATTTTATAATATAGAGATATTTCTAAAGTGAAGAGCCAAATAACCTCGATTTATGTAAAACGGTGCCTTTCAATGAGCTCAGAGGCCTCACAAGATGAACAGAGACTGTCACAAACTTCAGCTCCTTTTTCTCTCAAGGAGATAAAAGAAGTCTTAATTGCTTTTTCTACCACCTTACTGTATAAATTTGAGTAAAATGCTGCCCAGATTTGGTAGTCACTCTTCTCTACCTTATGCACGTGTAAATCTATTAATGGTTACTCAATAATGAATTGTTTTCCCTTTCTCTTCTATATTGATATAGAAAGATCTGTTTGTTGACAGGGTTGGATTATTTCTCCATCAGTAACCAGAAATTGATTCCAAAAGTGGGACTTGGCTGTAACAAAGGCCTAAAATATTTAGACTTAACTTATGGTCAAATATCCGCTGAGGAAACGGATTGTTGGAAAGACAACAACCCATGTTACACAATGATGAAACTGGTAATATTGTCACCTCCAGTAACTTGGTAGCCACAAGAATATTCTAAATCTTCAGTTTCAAGGCAATCGGTTAGAAAAAGCCAGTTGTTTGCATGTTTGCACATGTATTGTGCATGTTTGTGTAGTTAGCAAGATATTATAAAGAAGAAATAAGCATGCAAAGACTGACTGATTTGAAAGACATAACGGTGATAGCAATCTAGAAATTTGAGTCTGAGAAGCCCACTGTTTCCAGACTCTGAAGAGCAGGAAATACAAAGGCTTTTAGCAAAGAAGTTCTGTAAGAATTTACCAACTTAGGGCGCCTGGGTGGCTCAGTGGATTAAAGCCTCTGCCTTCAGCTCAGGTCATGATCTCAGGGTCTAGGGATCGAGGCCCACATCGAGCTCTCTGCTCAGCAGGGAGCCTGCTTCCTCCTCACTCTCTGCTTGCCTCTCTGCCTACTTGTGATCTCTCTGTCAAATAAATAAATAAAATCTTAAAAAAAAAAAAGTATTTACCAACTTAGCGAGAAAACTCAGTACTGTAGCACAGGTCAGATTAAGGATGTCTCCTTCCTGCCAATGCCTATTATTTTAGAATGCTATTGCACCGTGTGAATCCAGCGTAGTTTTGAGGAAGTAAAGTAACACAGTCAACTGGAGGGAAAAATTTTTGGGTATGGTCCTTAGCACATAGAACTGACAGGTAATAAACAGATCAGAAAGAAACTTACTGTTTTGTAGGGAAGTGCTTTGCTAAAAGAAATGATAAGTCTGGCTTTAAGAACACTTGGCTAGAAATCTTTGAGGCTCCAACTTCCTAGACAGCAAAACTAAGGGCATAGAAACAATTGACTAAGGAGTTCCTCCCTGACCAGGTCCAAGTTTTATTAAGAATTTCCTCTACTAAAGAGTAAGAGTTTGGGGTGCCTGGCTGGCTTAGTCAGTTAGGTGTCTGTCTTTGGTTCAGGGCATGACCCTGCAGTCCTGGAATCAAGCCCCACATTGGGCTCCCTGCTCAGCAGGGAGTCTGCTGCTTTCTCTTCCTCCGCCCCTGCTTCCATACTCTCTCTCTCATTCACTCTCTCTCTGTCTCAAATAAATAAAATCTTTTTTTTTTTTTTAAGATTTTATTTATTTGACAGAGAGAAACACAGCCAGAGAGGGAACACAAGCAGGGGGAGTGAGGGAGGGAGAAGCAGGCTTCCCGCTGAGCAGGGAGCCCGATGTGGGACTCAATCCCTGGTCTCCAGGATCATGACCTGAGCCGAAGGCAGTCGCTTAACCAACTGAGCCACCCAGGCACCCCTCAAATAAATAAAATCTTAAAAAAAAAAAAAGAACAAGAGTTCTTCACAAGACCCATCCATCAGTATCTCATTCTTGCCTTGGACCACTGCTTGAAGCCCTGCCTTGGACCACTGCCTCTGGAGGTGGCCACACTTCCTTGTCGCAAGGGGAGCTTTTGTCTGGATATCCTGTCCAGGCCTAACCCTGAATGGTGGCAGAAATTTGTCTTTCTCATATTCCCAACCAAAAGGTGCCATATCCAGAATAGATGGAAAGGGCATATCACCAAGGGATCCTCACCTTGAAGATGGTAAAATGGGACTTTGCTTGTCTCCCTTTGGGAAGAAGGCAAGTGGAACTCTGGGGAACAGATAGGTAAAGATTTTAGGAAGTTTTACTCTGTATGTCCTAATCATTCCTACTTTTTCTCTTCTTTAGGTCTTCAGCAAACACAGGACATTTTTCAAAACTTTCAGAGGTAGATTTATTTTTATTTTTATTTTCTTTCTCAAACACAGGTAGATTTCAAGGCAGGAGCAAAAGTTTGAGATAAACTGACATAAACACATCCCATTTATTTGGCTAACTAAGCACAGCCTAAAAAAGACACCACTAGTAAAACAGTCTTCTTAAATGTGTATTATGCTCTAATATCTTACATTGAGGATCTGAATCCTACTAGTAACTAATTTATTTTACCCATTTCCTGTTTCCATGAAGGAATCCAGTTTAATCAGTATCTACATAGACGGTTATTTATTTTTAACTCTGGGATTTATGTCACAAGCTACAAAACTGAAGAAAGTTACAGTGTCTTTACAGAAAACGCATGCTTTTCTTCCACTGTGGGGATGGGGTGAGCCACAGTTGTGCTGGCTTAATTATGCCTGCACCTGGCAATCAATCACTTTTCTGGAGACTGCATCCCATTAGGCATCAGCACAAGAAGTTCTTGCCAGGTAGAAACAGGGGCGGAAAACGTCACTCCAATCTCTGACAGTGATTGAACATAGATATGCCAAAGCTTTCTCTGGTATCCCTGGACCAGAAACATGCACAAACATTTTGCTGAATGCATGGCTCATACTTTCTGCTGAACAAGACTGCCCTGATTTTTTTTTTTATTATTATTATACAACTTATCCACAGCAAATACATGGAATACAAAACTAGAGTTATATGTTCTCTGGGAAAAGTGTATTCTGGTATGAAAAGTATACTCCAAGTAGACAGTTCAGTGTCAAAGAATTGGGTCCTGGAGCACCTGGGTGGCTCAGTTGTTAAGTATCTGCCTTCAATTCAGGTCATGATTCTGGAGTCCTGGGATTGAGGCCTGCATTGTGCTCTCTGCTCAGCAGGAAGCCTGCTTCTCCCTGTCTCGCTCTCCCTGCTTGCATTCCCTCTCCTGTGTTTCTGTCAAATAAATAAATAAAATATTTTAAAAAGAAAAGAAAGAAAGAAAAAGAATTGGGTCCTGAATGCCCCACCCATGTACAAGACTTTTCTAAGAGGATAAGAATTTACAAATTTAATCCTCTCTTCCTGCACATCCTCCCTCAGCTGCCCACCTCTCTTAGTCCCCACCCCCAAAGGATTCATTTAGACCTTGGACTGATCTAGATCCTGCCTGGAATCACAAAATCACAGAACGTAGGCACAGGAAAGCTCCATAAGCAATTTCCCTTCATCCCCTTGTTATAAGTACTGGAAAACTAAGCCCAAGATTGATGAAGTGATTTCTCCACATTCAAATAGCTAGTAAACACAGGACTCAGGATTAGGTCCCCAGGCTCCCATCTCCTGGGCCAGAACTTTTCTCTTGTTTACAAACACTTTTCCATTCACATTCAGATTCCTTAATGTTGGTAGACATTTTATCAACTGAATAAAAGACATTTTTATCAGTTACTCTTAAGTATTAACTACAATTCTAAATTTTAACATTGGTGAAAAGACACATAAGAGGAAACCTCTGTGCTATTTGAAGAGAAGCAAACAGTGCTCCTGAGTTCCATTATGAATTGCATCCTTTATCTTCACAGATCTTTCTCAAAGATTTATTGCTTGATAATCTGGAGTGAGAAGTGTTAGCTTGTCAAAAGAAGGAATTTATTCTGGAGAGAAGGATATAGTAGTAATTATGGAGCTACACATAAATGACAGTGAAGACTTTAAGGTTGATAATTATTCGAATAGTTATCTCATTCTTCACTCATTCTGTATGTATATATTTAGTCCCTGTGACGTTTGCAAGGTATTGTGCTAAGGTTCATGGGGAACACAGAAGCAAATAAGACCTATGTCTGCTTTCAGTGAACTAGCTTCTTGTCTCTCTCTTTTTATTTTTATATTTTTTTAAATATATTTTTTTATTTATTTGACAGAGAGAAACACAGCCAGAGAGGGAACACAAGCAGGGGCAGTGAGAGAGGGAGAAGCAGGCTTCCCGCGGAACAGGATGCCCGATTTGGGACTCGATCCTGGGTCTCCGGGATCATGACCTGAGCCGAAGGCAGTCGCTTAACCAACTGAGCCACCCAGGCGCCCCCAGCTTCTTGTCTCTTAAGAAGAACTAAGTAATGGGTATTAGACACGGTATTTTGATTCTGCAGGAGGAGAGAAAACTCTGACGTTTTTAGAGAAAAAATTTAGCTGGCATCTTTTCCCTATGTATCCCTTTAAACAAAATAGCTTTATTGGAGTGTGATTACCAGCAGTAACCACATATATTTTTACAGCAAACAATCTGATACACTTTGATGTATGTAGGCATCCATGAAAAATCACCAAAGTCAAGATGAAGAGCACATTCATAACATGGCAAAATTTGCTGATGCATTTTTGCAATCCCTCCCTCTCACCCTTCCTTGACCCCATCCCCAAGCCCAGGAAAATCCTGACTGCTTCCCTATAAATTACTATAGATTAAGTTTCATTTTTCTATGATTTAATATAAATGGAATCATCAAATTCTTTTTTGTTTGGCTTTTGTCATGCAGCATAATTTTTTTTTGAGGTCCACCTATATTGTTGTGTCTATCAACAGGTTATTCATTTTTATGATATTAATGTTCCACTGGATATATATAAATATATTTATATTATTATATATAATATTGTAAAATTGTTCAGTGGAATGATGCTGTATCTATATCTATACCTGCATCTACCACAAATAGTTTATCCATTTGTCTGCTATTGGAAATTTGGGTAGTTTCCAGTTATTGGCTTTTATAAATAAAACTATAAACATTCATGTGCAAGTCTTTATTTCTGTGGACATATGCTTTCATTTATCTTGAGTTTATACCAGGGAGTGGTGTGTCTGGGTCATATGTAAGTGGATATTTACATTTTTAAAAAACTGCCAAACTGTTTTCCAGAGTGCCTATACCATTTTGCATTTTCACCAGCCATGTATGAGAGTTCCCGTTGGTCCACCTGCTTTCCAACATTTGATATGGTCAGTCTTTTTCATTTCAGCTTTCCTACAATTATCAATTTATACCCACTGATTTACAGGAAGGCTGGTAGCTTCTTTGGAAAAAACCTTGAATCCCATCTACCATTTGTTTTCAGAATTATATATGCCTGACCCTGCAGAAAGAAACAAAATGCACCATTGAGGGGGAAATAAGCTTATCGTGAAGGAAAAGACTGTTTCACAGGAAACTAGATTTAGCAACAAAGATGGAGGAGACTGGCAATCCTGAGGACTATGTGTTGGTGAGAACAGAACTCATTTTATTCCAGTGTTGCTAGCATCATGCATATGCACAGTGGGGAGAGTTATTGCATCCCTGAAGCCTGCAGTACTGAAGTATGCAAGCAACCTTGCTAAAGGTCTCCTCTACCCAAATAGCACACAGAAGATGTATTGTCTTTTTCACTTCTTAAGAGTGTAGCAGAGACCTCTGTGGTTGAGTTGTTCCCATTCCACCAACATTGGGAATGGTAGTTTCCCAGCTTTGCCAGGTTCCATGTGATGGCAGTGGTGTTGGTAGGTGCAGAGTTCCAACTCCAAGGGACACCGCTGGGGAACTATTGGGCTCAGGCTGGTTAAGGGGATGATTTCTCATCAGGGTTTGATTATGGAAGCATGAAAACAGCATTGAGGGCAATTGAAAAGGGACTGTGATTTTCTAGTCGTGTTTCTAAAACAATCAAGGAGAGGCTCAGAGTCACTGATATTTGGTGGAATAGGAAGAACTACATTTATACTCACTGGATGCTGAAGCCTGAGACATTCAGGTAACATATACAAGTAGTCATAAAGCCAGGTAGAATTAAAAAGAACTGTAAGAGGTAGCAGACATTTATTGAGAACTTAATGATGTGTCAGGTAGTATTCAGAATGCTTTAAATGGATGAATTCATTTGGTCTTATAACATGGGGCTTTTATACCATGGGTTGCAAAAGCCAAAAGAAAAAAAAAAACCTCAAAAACTAACCTGTGCTCAAAGAAAGTACGTGTTTTTCTTCTTAAACTTTGGGGAGGTAGTAACACAGAGACGTATTCACTTTATCATGACTGTAACTGTGAGTTGTCAAAATTATCTCCATTTTGCTGGTGAAGACTCTGAGACCCAACAGGCTTAATGAATTGCCTGAGGTTATAGAGCTAAAATGTGGCATAGACGAGATTAGAATCAGAGCCATCGGGCTCCAGAGCCCATGCTCTTAACCACTTTGCCACACTGACTCTAGAAAAAAGTACAAAATCCTACTGAGATCAGTAAAATATAATATTACTTTTTTACTGAAGGAATAGGAATGGCTTCGTGCCGGATACAGTATTCTAAATAATCTCTTTAAAGATTTATGAAAATTAAGACTTGGAAGCTTGTAAGAATTAGGACAGGATGAACAGCATTTGTCAGACATTCGATTATGCAATGACTTGGTATGTATTTTATTCATTCTGTATTTGACCATAACTACATTGGAAGCAGCCTATATCAAACAAAGCCGAACTGACTTATTGAGGCCACATATGTATTTTATGAACTTTTATATAACACATATTTGAATTGTATCCTTCTGTCTTCTGGCCACCTGGGGCCACCATTTGTTTCTTGTTTTTTGTTTTGTTTTGTTTTGTTTTGTTTTGTTTTGTATTACAACATGGTTGGGGAGAACGTATGTTAGGGAGTAGAACTTCCTGGGCTGGTCTCCTTCCTGACTTCCCTACTTTTTAGCTGAGAGGCTTTGAACATGTTGCTAATCTCTTATTAGAATTGTGAGGAGTCTGACAATTTACCTAAATGCAAGCTAACAAGTTAGTCTGCCATTGTTTCTTGGATTCTAGCAGAAGACATGAGACTCATGAGTCAGGGACAAAGGACATCATTACTGTTGGCAACAGCAGTAGCCAAGTACCTGCCTGGTACCTGAGCCCCAGTCCTTATGGGGTGATGATGCAAAGAGGGCAAGAGATGCTTGCATGTGCTGTGGGTTGTCACAGGAGAGGCACCTCCAGTGTAGAGAATCCAAGTCTTTTATAAGGGGCAGTAAGTCAGCCTAGCCTTTGCCCTGAAAGGAGATGTTACCTTTGTTACACTGGAAAATAAACAAATCTGCCTTTGTACTGGAGGGAGACACTATCTCTATTCTCTAAGCCTGTTGACTATACAAACATCCTGGAAAAGACAGTTTGGAAACATGGCTGCCTGGGCTTCTGTTCACAGGATGTACAGAAACGTGACAGACTGGTGGAGAGTTGTCTCCCAGTACCTCGATATGTGCAGTTTATTCATTTAGGGAAAGGAATGATTACAAATCTTCACAGAGTTGCTGTGAGAATTGTTAGGACCTGTTTTAAAAGCCACCTTGCTCTTTACTCAGGAAAACAGCTCCGGGAGAAATGGTCAAAAGGCAAGCTAGGTTGGGGGAGACGCCCAATCAGGTAACCCCCTTTACCTCGCATCTGGGGAGGTATGGAGAGGCAAACTAAGAATGGGCGACTCCTTACTGTTACTTGGGCTCAGGTGGCAACACCCAAATGCCCTCAACTTCCCCATTCCTGGAGTAATACAAATGCAATCAACCCTGGTCAGCTTGTGATTGGGGGGAGCGGAGGGGGGGGGGCGTCACCCTATAAAAGCAGGCCTAAGAAAAGCAGCATTGTTTCTCCCTTGAGAGGTGACCCTGGTCCGGGCCAGTAAAATTTCTGATGTTTGGTGTGAAATAAAGCTTTGCTTAACCTTTGCTTTCGTATCAGCCTTGTTCCTTTAAACACGGACTCTATTATTTGGGGGCTCTGCTCAGGTTTAAACGATGAGGGCTGAGCCAGCATCGGAATTTGGAAAAGCCTCCAGAGGTAAGAGCTCAGGCTTTGGTTTTGTTTGTTGCAGAGCTCCAGAAGTAGGCCCACCGGGGGGACACTGGACACGGTACTGCTCCCCAGGGCTGGAGCGGATGTGGGGATGCCCCATCCCTCCATTTGGCAGGCTGCCAAATAGTTGATTGCCGGGGGACTTACACTCCTCTCGGCAATCGTTGAGGGGCTGTGGGACGTTTTCATCCCCGGAACCATTTGTATTTTGGCAGTCGGCATTTGTATTAGGTAGTCTGTCATTGTCTTCTTTGTTCATCGTTGCTGTGAATGCTTTAGTCAATGCTTGTTCCCCCAGTCTCATTCTTGTTCTTGTGTAGAGTCCTATCTGCTCACCCTTGTGTACCTCCCCTTCACTGTTTCTGTTATTACATAAAATAACATGGGACGGACAGAGAGCAACGACTCTAAGACACCCCTCGATTTGGCCCTTCAACACTTTAAGGACTTCCAGGGTAAGGCCTCTAAATTGGGCAATGAAGTCTACCCTGGAAAATTGAAAACTCTTTGTCAATTAGAATGGCACACTTTTCTTATAGGCTGGCCGCCGGAAGGAACCTTCGTCTTGGCCCAGATCTACTCTACTCAGAGTAAAGTGTTCAGCTTCCATCGAGATCAAATACCATACATTGTAGCCTGCCGATTTTTGGTGGAAGAGCCACCCTCATGTCAAGCCCCATCTACCACCTGCTAACAAAAGTATTTCTCTCCCTTTAAGACAGGTTAAAGTTCCAAAACAGGAAGAGGAGGATAAAGGAAAACCTGAAAAACCCAGAGGAATTGGACCCTCCCCCCCCTTACCTACTCCACAAACCTAACTCCCCACCCCAGGATTGTGGCAGCCTTGTTAGTCTGCCTATGGACCCACCAAGGAAGAGAACCGTCCTAATCCTTCTCCTTCTCCCTACCCTCCATTCCCCCTTACCCCTCTGGCTCCAATGGCGCCAATGTTGCCCCTCTGAGAGGTGGCTCCCCACCAGATGGGTGAGGGCGTCCCCACCTAGCCTATGTCCCCTTCTCTTCCTCTGGTATCTATAATTGGAAGGCACAGCATAAATCCTTCTCTGACCACCCCCAGGACTTGATTAACCTTTTAGAAACTGGCTTTCTTACACAGCAGCCCACTTGGGTGGACATTCAACAATTCCTCATGGCCCTCTTTAACGCTGAAGAGAGCGATCCCATTAGGAGGGAGACGCATAAAGTTGTGATCAAAAAGGTCGGCTGAGTTCCCCGTGCAGTGGAAGATTATTGCCCAAAGGAACCCCCCGTTTGGGACTGAACATCGAGGAGAGTCTCCATTTCTATGGCCAGGCTCTACTGGGAGGCCTCTGGGTGACTGCCAGGAGACCCTCAACCTCTCAAAAATTAGTGCCGTCATGCAAGGTAAGGATAAGTCCCCAGGGGCTTTTCTGGAAAGGCTTATTGAAGCCTATAAAATGTACAGCCTGATCGACCCTGAGGCACCCAAAAACCAAAGGGCAATTAACCTGGCCTTTGCTAGCCAGTCAGCCCCAGACATAAAAAAGAAACTACAGAAAATTGAGGGACTTGAAGGAAAAAATGCGACTGAATTAGTGGGCATAGCAGAAAAGGTGTTTAACAACAGGGATACATAAGAGAATGAAAGGCAGACTAGGAAAATAGTTAAGATTTTTGACATGACATGAAGTAGAAAAAAGGCCAGCGGAAAGGGAAGAGACAGGTAGGAGATGGTCAATGGAAGGAAAAGCTTAAATGCAGAAAAAGCAAATGGAGAGACTTAGATTCAGATCAGTGTGCCTACTGCAAGGAGAAAGACTGGGCCAGGGAATGCCCTAAGAAGAAAACGGCAATGCTGGCCACCAAAGACTGAAAGGGCCGTGGTTTGGAACCCCTTTCCGCACCTCGGGTTAGAGTTAAGGTAGAGAGGAAATCAATTGACTTTTTGGTGGACACGGGAGCCCAATTTTCATCATTGCCAAGGCCTATGGGAAAACTATCTGGAGCGGAAACCTGGGTACAAGGGGCAAATAGCACAGAAATACATAATTGGACAACAGAGAGGACTTTGAATTTGGCCTCGGGAACCGTTAAATATTGATTCCTGATCTTTCCTAATGCCCCCTATAACCTGATGGGAAGAGACCTCCTCCACAAGTTACGGGATGGCATTCAGTTCTCAGAGGTAGACATGACCGTGACTTTGGGGAAACCTGCTGTGCAGATGCTTGTGGCAGCAGTGGGTGAATACTTCCTTTACGAGCCAGTCTCAAAACCAGAGGAGACAGGGGAGGGAGGCCTTCTCCAAACCCTGCAGGTCAAGTTTCCTGAAATCTGGGCAGAGGGGAAAGCCTTCTGACCTGGCTGAGGGACAGCCTCCAGTACTGGTACAGTTAAAAGTGACTGATATGGCTGTTTGCGTCTGGCAGTATCCCCTCCCTTGGGGAGCAAAGGAAGGGATCAGAAGATATCCATCTGACTGTGTCTAACCCCTATACCCTACTCTCCCTCCTGGGCCGCAAGAGAACTGTGTATATGGTCCTAGTTCTCAAGGATGCATTTTTTCTGCATACCTCTGGCAAAGGAGTCTCAGCTCCTCTTTGCTTCTGAGTGGTTGACCCACAAGAGGGATTCCAGGGCCAGTTCACCTGGATTCAAGATCTTTGATGAGGCTCTACATGAAGATTTGCGTGAGTACAGGACAGTATGTTAATAACTTGCTAATAGCTGCTGAGGACTGTGAATCATGCCTGCGGGAGGATGAGAGCTCTTTACAGAGTCTGGGAAAGGGTGTTGAGTGTCAGCAAAGAAAGCGCAGCTTTGTCGGGGGCATGGTTCGTGGAGATTGCCCGGCCCCTCTATGAGCTAAGGGAGGACCGGCTGCAATAGAGTGGAATGACAGGCGGTAAACGCAGGAGGAACCAGGATGGGAAGAGGAAAGAGAGAGAGTGGCAGGGAACCAGTAGTTTATTGGGAAGTAAATTTTACAGAAATGAAATGGGAAAATATGGACACAAGTATATGTTAGTTTTTGTGGATAGTTTTTCAGGCTGGGTGGAGGCTTTCTCCACGAAACATGAGACAGCAGGGGTGGTAGCCAAAAAGCTAATAGAGGAAATAATTCCTAGGTTTGGGTTGCTTCTCATGATCAGGTCAGATAATGGCCCCACATTTGTGAGTTCAGTCTCACAAGCGCTGGCCAAGGCCGTGGGCACAAACTGGAAACTACACTGTGCCTACCGGCCCCAGAGTTCCAGACAAGTAGAGAGAATGAACCGGACTCTTAAAGAGACCCTGACAAAGTTAACTCTAGAGACTGGCAGTGGATGGGTGGATCTCTTTCCCTTTGCCCTCCTTAGGGCATAGTGCACACCCTATTTAAACAAGGTCAACCCATTTGAAATAATGTTTGGGAGACGCCCTCCCATCTGCCCATTGCCTTGGTGGAAATGACTGACCATTCTGTACTCCAGTCACTGCAGGCCACTCCAGTCTGTCTTAAAAGCTCACGAGGGAGTCTGAGCTGCCCTCTCTGGGATGGAGTTGAACCACATCCTCATCAACCTGGAGATTTAGTCTGGGTGTGCTGCCACCAGGTGGGAAACCTGGAACCTCACTGCAAGGGACCATTTTCTGTCATCTTGACCAACCCCATGGCAGTAAAAGTAGAAGGCATCAGGACCTGGATTTATGGGCGTTACATCAAATGAGCTTAGGATGAGGATGCCCTCAGAGATGGATGCCATTGCCAATGGACCCTGATGACCATGGACTGAAACTAAGACTCAAAAGATAATAACTTTGTTGTTATTTTTATTGTTGCCTAATAGTATGGGAGCTTCTGAGTCAAGTAGTGCTGCAGAATAAAAGAGGGCTTGACATACTGTTTTTGGAAAAAGTGGAGCTCTGCACAGCCCTGGGAGGTGAACATTGTTTTTAGGTATCAGGAGTTGCATGCCCCCTGGTTTTACTGTTACTGATATTGCCTGCATTTTAAAACCCCTAATGTCATTCGTACAAAAATGAATTGAGGCTGTCAAAAGGCTGGTCCTACAGGCTCAATATAACCCCCTACAATAGGAGGACATGCAATTGGTGGAAGAGTCAAAGATTTGACCTATTCCCAAAGAAAGGGGGGAATGTAAGGTCCTATTTAGAAATCGAGGCCACCATCTTGTTTATTCAGAAAAACAGCTCCAGGAGAAATGGGCAAAAGGCCCCTGGAAAACAAAGTTGAGCCAGGTTGGGGGAGACGCCCAATCAGTTAACTCCCTTAACCTCCCATCTGGGGAGGTATGGACATGCAAACTAAGAATGGGCGACTCATTATTGATACTTGAGCTTAAGTGGGAACACCCAAAATGCCCTCAACTTCCTGGTTCCTGGAGCAACACAAATGCAAAGTAACCCTGGTCAGCTTATGATTTGGGGGGGGGGGTGTCACCCTATAAAAGCAGGCCTGAGAAATTAGGCGGTGTCAATTTCTCCGACCCTGGCTGGCCAGTAGAATTCCTGATGCTTGGTGCAAAATAAAGCTTTGCTTGATCTTCACTTCTGTATCAGCCTTGTTCCTTTAAACACGGATCTAATAAGAATGTGATGAGATTCTATTTAAAAAGAACTTAGAAGGGTGTCTGCCATATTTTAATCACTCAATCATCATAGTTCTCATTGCTATTATTTATTAGTATTATTCCCCACCCGCCCTTCAAAAGAAAGAAAACTTGGGCATGATCTCATGTAATTGTAGGAAGCCTTGCAAAGGATTTCTGGGGATTGTCTGTTATGTGTTACTCTAAACTCTTGTTCCTCATTCAATTCTCTATTACTTAAATATCTCCTTCCATATTTTCTAGTCCTCTCTGGCTTCCTCTGTTCCCAAAATATGGCCACAGTCCCATCTCCTTTGCTCCCCAAAGAGTGAAAATTGGAATATTCTTCTGTGTAGCCAATTTTCTTGGAAGATTTGAGTTCTGCTGAAACTTAATTGCTGGTCATTGTCGTTCTAAAGTTCTTTAACTGTGCCTTTCATCAGGGGATTACTTCATCTGCACTCTACCCTACCACCACCAACGGAAAACCTGGCGGTCTTTTACTCTTTTATGTACAGTCATTTACAGCCTTTTTGTCCCAAGACTAGCCTGGGGCCTTCTTTTGTAACTAAAGGTCCACTAATATGTTTTTCATAAATGAAAAAGCAATTTATTCCCCTACGATAAATTCTGCAATTTCCCTAGGACGTAGAAGTGGTTAAGGTCAAATTAAAAAACACAACATTACTTTTCCTTCCAGCTCAAAAAGAAGCCGTTTAGAATTGCTAATTTTTAAAATAGTCTGGAGAGTTTGGTCAACATGTTTAGTCAGTCTTTCAGATAAAAATCCAGGGTACAGAGCATTTAATTGATTTATTCAAGAAAAGCAGCCAATTCATAGTAAAATCATAATAAATAACACCTGATGATTCATAGTACAGCACTTTAACTTTTAAAGCTAAATAAAGGTACATAACTTTTAGCTTCATATTCCAATATGAAATCTAAATAAGGTAGAACAATGTCTTCTCTATTTCTTCTTATTGTATAGTTGAAATAATATTGGGTGATTTAAGAATTAAAAACTACTACTTAAATGTAGGGTACTTCTTTGCTATTATTCTTCAATTACAGCTAACAGAATAATAGTGTCAATTATTAGTACACTACTTTAGTAAAATGCAACATTCATTACTCTTAAGAATAGAATGCTTTTCTCATTACCTCCCTATAAAAGATTCTGATATTTATTAAGTAGAGATACTTATTTTGGCATATTACGGTTGGTTGAATTTCTTCATGCAAATTTTCATACTACCTTCTCTTGAATACTTAATGAATATATGTAATTTTTCAAACACTTCTTAAAAAACAATCAAAACAAAACATATTTTATATCAGCATTTTAATGAGCTTTGCTTTAATGATTAATTCAGTGTGAAGTTAGTCACACTTGAGTCACAAATAGAAAA
Source organism: Spilogale gracilis (assembly GCA_004023965.1). NCBI lineage: Eukaryota > Metazoa > Chordata > Mammalia > Carnivora > Mephitidae > Spilogale > Spilogale gracilis. The sequence goes on along the minus strand of PITA01007039.1, from coordinate 77,507 downwards.
TGTTCGGATGCTTGAGTTAAGGGTACAATGATATTTAGGAACAACAAAATCCTATTTAACTAAACTTGTCTGATGGTAACGTTCAATTAAGTTTTCATTTTATTTGTTTGTTTTGGAGAATCAGAGGAGGGAAGGAAGGACTATTATCAGGTGAAAAGATAAAACAGTTTATCTCAACACTTATCCTCTCTCCTGAGAAATCCTATGTCTTCCCCAACTAGTGGCATTTATACATATATACATCTAGTTGAAGAAGGCCCAGAATATACATATATACATATTCATATACACACATACTTTGATATTTTAGGTAGACCATGAAATGGTCTCATTGGTACCATATTCTAAAATGGACAATCCTAACTCACCTAAATTTCATGTATCTAACAAAGAGAAAACAAATTATCTATTTTTCTTTTCTAAAAAATCCAATTAATTAACATACAGTGTTATATTAGTTTCAGGTGTAGCATTTAGTGATGCATGACTTGGTTCTCATCAAGACAAATACACTCCTTCATCCACATCACTTATTTCACCCATGCCCCCCACCCCCCTGCCCCTCTTCTCTGGTAGCCATCATATTGCTCTCTATAACTAAGAATGTGTTTCGTGATTTTTCTCTGTTTTTTCCCCCCTTTGCTCATTTTGTTTTTTAAATTTAGCATTTATAATGTTTAGCATTATACTCTCTAGGTCTTCTTTGTATAATGTTTAGCATTATACAAAGGTGAAAACTAGAGGTGAAAACTCTCAGTTTTTCACCATTGTATATCATGTTAGCTGTGGTTTTTCATATATGGCCTTTATTATGCTAAGGTATGTTCCCTGTAAACATACTTTGTTGAGGGTTTTGAATGAATGTTGTATTTTGTTAAATGCTTTTTCTGCATCTATTGAAATGATCATATGGTTCTTATCCTTTCTCTTACTAATGTTATGCATCACATTGATTAATTAGCAAATATTGAATCATTTTTGCAACCCACATGATTAAATAAATCCCACATGATTGTGGTGAATGCTCATTTTAATATATTGTTCCATTTGGTTTGCTGGTATTTTGTTGAGCATTTTTGCATCTATATTCAACAGTGATATTGGCCTGTGATTCTCTTTTTTAGTGGGTGTTTATCTGGTTTTAGTATCAGGATAATAATGCTGGCCTCATGGAATTAATTTGGAAATTTTCCTTCCTTTTCTATTTTTTTGGCATAATTTGAGAAGAATAGATATTAACTGTTCTTTAAATGTCTGATAGAATTTGCCTGTGAATCCATCTGACCCAAGACTTATTTGCTGGGAGTTTCTAGGTTACTGATTGAATTTATTTGCTGGGTATCAGTCTTCTCAAATTTTCTATTTCTTCTTGTTTCAGTTTTGGTAGTTTGTATGTTTCTAGGAATTTATTTGTTCTAGGTTGTCCAATTTTCTGACAGTTTTTCATAATATTCTCTTGTACTTATTGGTATATTTTTCTGATATTGATATATGTCCTTTCTCACTTGTGATTTTTATTCATTTGAGTCATTTTTTTCTTTTTTCTTGATAAATTTGTCTAGAGGTTTATCAATTTTATTGATTTTTTTCAAAGAACTAGCCCATGGTTTCACTGATCTGTTCTTCTCCTTCTTTTTCTTCTTCTTCTCCTTCTTCTTCTTCTTCTTCTTCTTCTTCTTCTTCTTCTTCTTCTTCTTCTTCTTCTTCTTACTCTTCTTCTTACTCTTCTTCTTCTTCTTTACTTTCTTCCTTCTGCTGGCTTTCAAATTTGTTGTCCTTTCTCTAGCTCCTTTAGATATAAGGTTAGGTTGCTCATTTGAGATTTCTCTTGCTTTTAGAGGGAGGCCTTTATTGCTATATATTTCCTTCTTACCTACTTTTCTCCTTTTAACAAGGAGCTAAAAATCACTCTGAGGTTTAACAGACATGCCTAACATAATTGTCTGGGAATAAAAGGAGCAGAAAGGTGGGCATTTGCAGCCATTACACTCGACAGCTATAAGAGGTAAGAACATATTTGAGCTCCTTAGTGAAGTTATTATAATTTTTGGTAGTTAATCACAGGTCCTTGTAGTAGTCCTCAATGAAATTATTTAACTGTATTTAACTACTTCTTCAAAGGATTTAAGGAGTTTTCGGTTTACACACACACACACGGAAAGACAAATATGAGCACTAACATGTATGAACATGCATACATAAGTCATATGGAGAAGCTAAAACCAAATTTAGATGAAAATACCAGAAAGTACCAGATAGAAGAGGGCAAAGATGAGGTGTCAAGAGCCTGAGTAATGGTGGAGGTGATAATGATGGTGTATGCTCATGGAGATGGATGCTATTACTTTTTGGTTGTTTATTATAGCTAGTCATGGTGCCAGGAATTTTACCTCAAAAGGGCTTACTACATTTGAACATTACATTTATTAAGCTCTAAAATTTTTGTATCCAGTTCAAAGGAAGGAAATGAACTAGACCAAAAGAATAATAATTTAGAAATTTAAAATCAGAATTGGAATTTGTGACAAGAAACAATCTGCCTAAATGTGATTCAAATACCACAGACTCTCACCTTTGTTATTGAATTTTTGTAGAAATTCTTGAATAGATATTTCTTCATTTCCTGTTTTCCCTTACAGTCATTTCCAGAAGCTTTAATTTTTTTGTGTTTTAAGAATTTTTACAAGTTTCACTGGGACATGTATCACTGGAATTCCTCATGCTGTCATGTCAGAAGTCAATCTCCTCAGAAAACTTTATAGTGGATCCATAATTGGCGCTTAAATAATGCAGGGGCTAAGGCCACCAACCTCCCATGCATATAATTTTGACTCCTTCAAAATTTAACTACTAATAGCCTAGTAGATTACTGATGACCAGCGACCAGTAGGTTACTGATAACATGAATAGTCAATTAACACATATTTTTGCATATCACATGTATTATATACTATATTCCTATATTCTTACAGTAAAGTAAGCCAGAGAAAAGAAAATGCTGTAAGAAAATCATAAGGAAGAGAAAAAGAGAAAAGCCATTTACAGTACCATATTTATTGAAAAAAATTGTGTGGACTCAAGCAGTTCAATCCCGTGCTGTTCAAGGGTCGACTATATTTCACAATGTTCTGAGACATACAGAAGTTGAAGGTTTTAAGAAATACACTACAGTTTTTATGATTTATTCCAAACATAGACACATTCTAGTTGGAGATTTTGGTCTTCAGTAAGCAATCTACACAATCAGGCTCAGCGTGGATGATTCATGTAATTTATTACAATAATACAAATCTCCCACGGTGTCCTTATCTTGGAGAGCACTGAAAAGTAAAATGGGTTGCTTCTCTTTCTTTTTGCTGGATTCAAATCCAGTCAGCTAGAAAAACATTAAATCTCCAGATTTCATTTTAATCAATAAATTAAACATTTTTTCTACTTCAAATTTATTTTTCTGAGTTTTATTAAAAATCAAGCAAAGTGAGGGGCACCTGGGTGACTCAGTCCATTCAGCACCCAACTCTTGATTTTGGCTCATGTTATGATATCAGGGTCATGAGATTGATCCCAGTGCTGGGCTCTGTGCTGGGTATGGAGCCTGCTTAAAATTCTCTCTCTCTCTCCCTCTGCACTTCTTCACCATCCCTCCCCCATCCCTGCTCTCATGCATATACTCTCTTTGTCTCAAAATAAATAAATAAATTAAAAAAAAAATCAAGCAAAGGGGTGCCTGGGTAGCTCAGTGGTTAAACCTCTGCCTTCATCTCAGGTCATGATCCCTGAGTCCCGGGATCAAGCCCCACATGGGGCTGCCTATTTGGCTGGAAGCCTGCTTCTCCCTCTCTCACTCCCACTGCTTGTGTTCCCTCTCTGGCTGTGTTTCTCTCTGTCAAATACATAAAATCTTAAAAAAAAAAATCAAGCAAAGTGGGTGCCTGGGTGGCTCAGTGGGTTAAAACCTCTTGCTTTCAGCTCAGGTCATGATCTCAGGGTCTTGGGATCGAGGCCCGCATTGTGCTCTCAGCTTGGTGGGGAGCCTGCTTCCTCCTCTCTCTCTGCCTGCCTCTCTGCCTGCTTGTGATCTCTCTCTCTGTCAAATAAATAAATAAATAAAAACTTTAAAGAAATCAAGCAAAGTGAATGTAATTAATGATACAGTTTTCTGTAGTTGGGGCACTGATCTAGAGTGAAATGTCTATGAAACACAGATGAAACTAAAAAATTTCTGGGTAATCTTCATATTGGTTAGGATTCATTTTGGCAACATGTTAGGAAAACCAAAATAACATATACTTAAACATTCAGGATTTATCTTTTTTTTAATATAAAAGGAGGTAGAGGAGGAATGTCTGATGTTGACATGAATGTTCCAAAAAATAATTAAAATCTCAGGTTCCTTCTCTCTCTCTCTTTCTCTCTCTGCATATGGTTTTCATCCTCAAGGCCATTCATGATCCAGCACAACTACTGGAGTTCCAACCATGTCTATAACTCATATAAAGGGAAAAAAAAGAAATCAACCATGTCTATAACTCACATAAGGGAAAGAAAAAAGCAAAAGTTCACACACTTTGCCAGCTGAACTCCCTTTTTTGGAAATACCACAAACTTTATGATAGGGTATTGCTTCCATTATCATGATATTGCCCATAACATACATAGCTACACAGAGCATCAGGGGAGGCTGGGAAATATAAATTTCAGATGGACATTGATTTTGAACAATTGCCAGTTCAAATGAAAGTTGGATTCTTTTACTGAGCAGGAAGTTAAGGTTTTTGGATGGCAATTAACCACTGTACAACAACCTGAAGAAATAGACAATCATCGATACAGAATATTTTCACCTCAGACTTTTTAACCAAAAAGAGAGAGAGCTTACCCAAGCTCTCTCAATAAACCTCAAGGAAATTTTAGCTGCTGGTAAAGCTCACATAAGCCAGGGCCCAATGGAGAGTTAACGTTGTCAAGTCAGGCGGAGTTGGGTTTGTGTCCTTTGTCTACGTTCTGTAGGTGTGTGAGTTAATTTTCCTCAGTGTTAAATAGGGCTATCAGAGGAACCTGCCTCTCAAAGAACTGTTGTGGGTGAAGAGAATATAGGATAATCCCTGAGGACTGTGCCTCGTACAGGGTGGATATGTTGGAAGTGTTAGCTACTGTCCCTGTTCACTACAGTTTTCTTCATCATTTATCCTACCCGGCTTTTAATAACTTTAACGCAAAATAGATGTTGAATACTAATCTTAGCAGAACAAGACTGTCCTATTCTGTGTCTGATGACATAGAGCCATTACATTGCTCAAGGGATGTAACCAGAAATGCCCATACAGGTTAGTTAATCACTTCTCAGGGAGGTGTACACACATTTCTAGGACATGGCTTTTATTTGCCCTATAATCAATCCTCAGTCATTCTCATACAGCTAAACGAAGTCCAGACATGTGGTCTTACTTATAAATGGTACCATTGGTGACAACTGATCAATGTGCTTTGCAGAGTAACTTGGATATGTCCCAGGTTACTTGTGTAGAGGTTGGTCTTTCACCTGGATAACAGAATATGTCTCAGGCATTGTATTTAGTTTGATCTTCCTGCAGAAATTCCTCTATTTTAAACATTGTGTTTAACTTGATCTCCCTGAAGAAAAAACAGTTGTAGAAAACTTCAGACAGCCAAAATTAAGGAATAAATAAATGCTAGATCACTACCCTCCATCCCCCCAGTGAATTTTCTATTTTGAAAAATGATTTCAGATTCTTTACAGCCTCTGAACTTCATAAGAATCCAGCAAGGTCAACAGGGCTGGGAAAGGATCATTCTCCTTGTTTTGCACACGAGGAAACAGACTCAGCTCTAAGTGGCCTACATTAAGTCATATGGATTTCAAGCTACAGAGCCAAGCCCAGAACTCAGACCTTCTGACTACAAGCCAGTGCCTTTTCAGCTCTGCCAGAAATCAAATCAGCGGGGAGGTTGCTGAACAGCTTCTGAGTTGTCAGAAAACAGACTTTGCAAGTGGCTTCAGAAGCAGTCCTGGTGACAGTAGGTGACACAGGGCAGCTGTTTTTATCAGATTATAATTTTGTGTGAGAAGTATCCATAGAACATCCTTCATTTATCCTCGAGGATTTAGTGAGATGCATCTTCCTTCCATTCATGTCTGAGGTCTTGCAGGGGCACCGTATCAGTGCAATGAGAATTGGCACTTGTGATTAGCAAAATGACTCCCTGGCGAGAAGGGCCAAATGACTGTAGGGAGACAGAAACTAAAGCAAAGGCAAGCTTGTTCTCCTTTTCATTCCTCTGGTATTATTTAACCAACCTATACCTGCAATCCTGAGTTAGCTATTAGAGATACAAATGTGAATAATAGGTCACAAAACTATCAATAGTTTTGATGCTGGGGAGGTCACAGAAGGGAGGAAAGCACCTACGTCAGATGCTGCTCTAGAAAGTTGAGACTAAAATGCAATGAGAGATGGGGAAAACACTGTCCATTTTCAGAATAGTAACACTTGAACCAGGCCTTGAAATATGAGGAGCTTTTCCATTGAAACAGGAGGCAAAAAGGCATAATGGACATGTAGATAAGATGACATCTGTCATGGTCAGGGAATTTTAAGTAGTTCAAATGCAGTGAGAACATATGGTGTAGGTCTAGAGATGGCTGGGTGGAAGAGGGAGGTAGAAATGGGAGGTGAAGTCTGAAAGGTGTAATGGGATCTAGTATCAAGGCCAAAATGAAGGGCTGAAGAATTTACACTTTATCTCGCCTGGTAGAGAGAGAAGGGTTTAATCAGAGGGATGTGATCACATCTGTGTCAGAAATAATCTGGTGGTCCTATGGAGATTAAACTGAGGCAAGTGGTCCGGGGTGGGCAGGAAAAGTAGCTCTGCAAAAAAAGTGGATACTTCCTTGGTAGTAGAGTGCTTTCTGTATTTCCTTTCCCTTCAGTTTGCTTCTACTCATTTGCTTATTTTTTTCAGCAGTTTCCAGGCATTCTGGAGATATTAATGCTCTTCTAACCAGTCCAGGAGGTACGTCCAGTGGTTAACCTGGATATTCAAAAGAGACTATGCCCATTAAATACCAGTGCAAAGAGTACTAGGCCAGGCACTACAGAGTTGCTCTTGTGTGCATGGTGGGGGGCAGGAGGGGAGAGGATTTGCATCTGCAGTGTCACAGAGACACAGCACTCTCAAGTGTGTGTGTGTGTGTGTGTGTGTGTGTGTGTGTGTGCCCCTAGACCCATCACCAGCCTATTTACTGTAGACAACCTAGTTGTTCTTTATATGCAAAATTCCAGGCTCTAGCCTCTAAGCTGATAGGATTAGCAGGGTTAAGACAAATATTGAGAATCAGTAGCCTAAGGATTCTTAACATTTCTTATAGCAATAAGCCACAGAGAATCACTGTTTAAAGTTTAACATTAACAAGCTATGCTTCACATTGCCCTGGGAAGAGTAAAGATTAGTTATCAGCTAAAAAAAAGACTGTTCCAAGCAGCCTAGAGGATAGAAGATACCTGTTCAACTGGTTCTACGGCTCCAGTGGAATCAATCAGCTTGGGCAGAGGAAGAAACAAGGTCAGTTTGAGCTAAAAACTTGGTTTCAATGATTGAGTGTCCTGGATTGAATGATTAATTTCTGACCCGATTTTCCAGCCAGTTTGGTGATGAGTCAACTTTTAGGCACAGTCCAAACCAGAGACAAATGGGCATCTTGATCCACTTTATGCAAGGCAATGTCTTTTATATCTTTTGAAATAAATCATAATCTACAATGTCTTATTAATGGGCTTTGCCATTCTTTTTTATTTAACAAATATTTGTTTCTTCTATCCTTGAATCTACTTTGTCAAAGTTTCATTTCCACCGTATTTGTTCAAGTGTCCACTTACTGATCACTTATCTACTTTGGGTAACAACAATAATAAGAATAGATAACACCTATATAGCATTTATTAAGCATTAGTCTAAGTTTTTATTACTTATTAATTTGTTTAATCCTTGCATTAACCAAAAAAAGTAGGTTTTCAGAGAAACTAGAAAAATTGGGGAACAGAGAGAAGCGATCTGCCATGGTCACATGGCTATGCATGGCTAAGCTGCAATAGAAAACCGGAGAATCTGTCCTTCTGACCTCTCTCAGCACAGTCTGGTCAAGGGTTCATATATGACAAGCACTAGAAATTGGTGGAGAATCAGTGATCTCAAGGGCAATGTGTTCACCTTTATTGACCAGTGTCTTTTTATTTTCTTTCAACTGAAAGCCAGTTTTTAATAGATTGGAGAAAGCCCCAATTTGATATTAAGATGTGTGAACAGAGGGCAATGGGCCTGTGTCCTTATTCCAGATGTCACATTTGACAAAAGATTTCACAGCCAGCAGTGATTTCATTAGTTCCATTTTACCCGTTTCCTATCCATGCTTTGTTGCAAAAGATATCTAAGTGGCTACGCATTCATATATCATTTATTTTAAAATGTCTGCCTTACATGTCATCCAAAATGTCATGACAAGACATGAAAAGCCCTTCTTCCTTGAACTGCTGCAGGAGGAAAAAGCAGGATCACATAACTTCCAGTTGCTCACATCAGGCGGGGCTGATGCGAAACTCTGGTAGTGAGGGCACCTGTGCATTTCAGACTTTCGGATTCCAGGGTCTTGGGGACTCTGAGCCATTATTTTCTTTTGTGCCAGAATGCTTGAGATGAAAAGGAAAAGGCTCTCATGGCCTCTTTTCTCCTGATCTGCAGTCTGCACAGGTTGCTTTCTCAACTATATCCCCCACACATCAGACCTGAACTTCATGTATTTACCTTGCAGTTGAGATGTTAATCCATTGATAGGTCTTAAAAGACATGAAGAGAGTTTACTGGGGTACAGTAATCTTAGCATCTTTTCCAGATTCCTTTAGAACTAGGAGGATTGTGTCATGAACCATAGCATCAACCTGCCCAGAACTGAGTTTTGGGAAGTTATTTAAAAGGAAAAATGAAGATGTTGGCAAGGATGTGGAGAAAGGGGAACTCTCCTACATTGTTGGTGGAATGTTGCAGCCACGCTGGAAAAGAGTGCGGATATTCCTCAAAAACTTGAAAATAGAGCTACCGTATGACCCAGCAATCGCAGTACTGGGTATTTACCCCAAAGATACAAATGTAGTGATCCAAAGGGGCACAAGTACCCGAACATTTACAATGTCTACAATAGCCAAACTATGGAAAGAGCCTAGATGTCCATCAACAGATGACTGGATAAAGAAGATGTGGTGTATATATATATACATATATATATATATATATATATATATATATATATATATATATACAATGGAATACTATGCAGTCATCAGAAACTGAAATCTTGTCATTTGCAATGACATGGATAGAACTAGAGGGTATTATGCTGAGTGAACTAAATCAACCAGAGAAAGACAATTATATGATCTCACTGTTGAGGAATTTGAGAAACAGGACAGATGATCATAGGGGAAGGGAGGGAAACATGAAACAAGATGAAACCAGAGAGGTAGACAAACTATAAGAGACTCATAATCTCAGGAACCAAACCAAGGGTTGCTGGAGGGGTGAGGGGTTGGAAGGGATGGGGTGGCTGGGGGATGGACACTGGGGAGGGTATGTGCTATGGTGAGTGTTGTGAGTTGTGTAAGACTGATGAATCACAGACCTATGCCCCTGAAACAAATACTATATTTTCTGCTAATAAAAATTTTTTAAAAATCACGAAAAGATAAAAGGAATTCCTATGCAACATTCCAAGTGTGTGATTTACAATGCTACTTAAAAAGCTGGTCCTGGTTCTTTTGCAAAACATGAATAAGGACATGAAATCATGTAGGAAAATATCACCTCTGGCTCCTGTCATCAGCCCCCAATCTTACCCTCCAACTCCTTTACCAATATAATTGTGTCAGCTCCTCAGCAGAGCGAACTTCCTCAGCTTTTCTCCTTTTGTTCTATTCTGAGGTATGTATGCCTTTGGTTGTTTTCCTTCATCTGTCTATCCAGCCCTCCCCTCAATATATTCTTCTAGCAACCTTCTCTAGACTTAATTACATAAATATTTTCCCACATAATTACTTGAAAATGTTTTTGCTTATTGAAATAGTAATTACATTGAAAAGTTAAGTCATATAAATGGCTACACTTTCAAGATGTGAAAGGTGGAAAAAGTAGGTGCATTATAGGGTGGAAACTCTCTCTACTGATTGCCTCTTGATCTCATGGTTTATCAACTAACCATGTGATATAACTGGGGTAAGAGAAAGCATGGCATTTTATTGACTTGGTGATTTTATTAATCACAGTTTTTTCCCCTGCCTGCTTCTCTCTTTTTCTCTCTGAAGGCTAATAAAACCAAATACTTTCTCACCTCTCTTTCAGACTGAGATAGCCCTTGACCCAGTTCTAATCAGTAAAAGTTAAAGGGAAGTCTCCTGGAAGATTCTAGGGGAGGTACTTGTCTCCCTTTTGAGAGAAATGCAAAAAAAAAAAAATTTCTGTCCCTACTGCTTCCTACTTCTAAAGGTGGTTGTGTGAGGACATGATGGTTGGAGCAGCTGTAGCCATCTTGCCCCAAGGAGGAGATCACCAAGGGGATTGCAAAGACACTGACAGAGGGGCTTGATATCATTCAGTTGCTCATTCATTCAATCACCAGATAGTGAATGCTTATTTTATACCAGACACACCAGTGAACACTTCACTGGTGCTGAGATTTCACACGTTCATCTGTACAAAATAAACCAAGTCCTTGTTTACAGGGATTTCACATTTAGTAGGAAGAAAGACAACCAATAATAAATATATGCTAGCTAGAGTTAAGAGCTATGTAAAATGTTAAGAAGAATAAAAGATCTGGGGAGTGATGGGGTAACATTTTATATAGGATGATAAAGGAAAGTCTGATTAAAGTGACAGTTGAGAGACATCATTAAGGGAGTTAGTTATGCAGATATTTAGGGCAGGGGAAGAAGTGCTTCAGGAAAAGTGAACAGCACATGCAAAGGTCTTGCAGAGGAAGGCCAGAGGCCAGAACTGAGTGAGCAACAGGGAGAATGGAGGAATAAGATATAAGAGATAGCAGGTATCCAGATCATTTAGAGACTGGAAAATGTGGTAAGGCTTTTAGATTTCATTCTGAAGGACATAAGAAATCTTTGGAAGATTTTGTGCAAGAAAGCAACATGGTACTTAAATCTTACTTTCTAGTGCTTAAAAAAAGTTTTTGACCATTGGATATAGAAATATTTTTAAAAAGAGCAAGGGAAGAAACAGCTAGACAGAAAAATACAGCTAGATATGACAGTGGCTGGCCACAGGTGGGTGCTAAGAAAGAGAGAAAGGTTAGAGTCTAGGTATGTTTTGAAGGTCAAACCACCAGGATTTGCTGATGGGGTTCCATGCAGGGTATTAGTCTAATGAGGGCCTATCTCCAGATTCCTTGATACATGAGAAATATTAAATTCTCCCTGTTTAAACCACTATTGACAGGCTGTGCTCTTACTTAGAGCTGAAAGCATTCATAACAGAGTTGGAAGCAAAACTTCTCTTTCTTCAGATGCTCTTTTCTTCCCATTTTACAAGTTCCAATAGAGTCATTCGAGTCCTGAATCATTATATACTCTTAACCTAGCGTTTCTTATAACATTTATTTAATTTAAAAGTCCATTAAAAATAGAATAGAACAGGGGTGCCTGGGTGGCTCAGTAGTTAAGCATCTGCTTTCAGCTCACATCATGATCCCAGAGTCCTCCCTGCTTGGTGGGGAGCCTGCTTCTCCCTCTCTCACTCCCCCTGCTTGTGTTCCCTCTCTAGCTGTGTTTCTCTCTGTCAAATAAATAAATAAATAGATGTTTAAAAAATAGAATAGAATAAAAGAAAACTGAGGACTGGAGAGCTTATGTGTGACAACGTCACACAGCCAATTCATGAGTATTGGTATTATAGCTCAGGTGGCAATCCGCATTTGGGTTACAATGAGAAAACAAGATGATAATACAAAATAGCTTCAACTATTTTTCCAGTACAGTGGGAAGTGGCTGAGCCAATTTCAACATGAAGCAGCCGTCTCTTGTGAGGTACTTCACAGATTTTGTCTCCTATCCAGTGTGCTTTCCTTGGCAAACTATGCCTCCAGCAAGGGTGGGATTTCCTGGGTCTTCCAGGGCATACTCTGCCTCATTGACTCTCTGGAAGCAAAGAAAAAGCATGGGGTTGATTCACTTACTGGATAGGAGAAAAGGAAAGAAACCTGGACCAGAAAAAAGTGACATAAAGCACTTTTTTTTTTTTTTTAGGTGAAAGCAATCGGTGCTATTAATCTCTTTATTCTGGTGAAAAGTATGGCAGGCTAATTGCAGGAATGAGCCAATCTGGTTATCACAGGAAATGATGAGAAAAGGACCCCTTTTGGAGGCTAGGGACAGGTTCATGAGAGCAGAACTGTTAGGTAGAAAATAGAATGTTAGTCAAATATATAATTTTAAATATTTTAGTAAGCATATTTTAAAAGTAAGAAGAAACAGGTGAATTAAAGGAATATAGTTAGTTTACCTCAATATCTTCAAATATTATTATTTCAAAATGAGGCAAGCCACATTTCAAATTCTCAGGGTCAAGGGTGGCTCATGGCTGCCATATTGGATAGCACATTTTCAGAGAACTAAACATGAAAATATTTTTCACTTCCATCAGGCTTAAGCAGTCTTTTTTATTTAGTAAGATTTTATTTCTTTATTTCTTTATAGCATGTAAATTAGGGGAGGGGCAGAGGGAGAAGGAGAGAGAGAGAATCTCAGGCAGACTCCATGCTGAGTACCTGGGACCCGACATGGGGCTCGATCTCATGACAAAGAGATCACCACCCCAGTGGAAATCAAGAGTCGGACACCTAACCTATTGAGGTGTCCCAAAACACAACATCTTTTTAAGAACTCAACAGTGTTACCTGTCTCAATGTATTTCAAACAAAACACAGACCATTTCTAAGTCATTAAAATCTAGAATAAGATGGGTTGTTCAGTTGGTTGGGCCTCTGCCTTCAGCTCAGGTCATGGGCCCAGAGTCCCGGAATAAAGCCCCGCATGAGGCAGGCTGCTTGGTGGGAAGCCTGCTTCTCCCTCTCTCACTTCCGCTGCTTGTGTTCCTTCTCTGGCTGTGTTTCTCCCTGTCAAATAAATAAAATCTTAAAAAAAAAAAAGCTACAATAATATTTGAGAAAGAATCCAGGACTTGGTAATGAAGGGGAAAATAGGGATGGTAATACCCATTAAGACTGATGTTGGCCCTAAATGAGATGATATGAATGTTTCAAAAAATAGAACGCTGTGTGAATATGCCTCTATGAATAGTATCCCTTTTACTTTATCACAATATTGCACCTCAGCTATGTAAATACTTCAAATATCTGTAGATGACTCTTCCCTTCAAATATTTTTATGCTCTTTGCCTTTAAACCAATTATGCATTTGGAAGCACTGACCAGGAACATATTCAAATTCCCAGAAATAATCAGTCTGATAAAAACTTGTGGCATTTTCTCCCACCAATCAAGAAATATCTGAACACGCACACATGGAAAATCTAAAGACATTCTGAATGTAGCTAAAAATGCTAGGGGAATGGGGGGTGGGGAGAGGAAAACACTGATGGTTTCTCAAGCCTTTTCTGGTCAAATATCTGATTTAAGGACACTGTATTCTGAGAGATAGAAGTACCTATAAATATATAAATATGGGTTTTTTTCCTACACCATGTCAGATTTCTGAATTTCTTTGTAATTACATTTAGCAAGAGAAAAACATCCATGCCTGTGCTGAGCAGCTCCTAGCAATGTGTCAGCTTCTCAGCATAGTAACCTACTGATCGCTGTCTCAGCCCTTCAATAAGTACGTAGGCTGCGTGCATGTGTGCTTAGAGAACATCACAGGTTTCCATGGACACAGGAATTTTAGTGCTGAGGCGCATTTACTATCGCTTTTCTTGTCACCAAGAGTCCTGTAAACACTCGTGTTGTAAGATTTTGTGCAGAAATTTAGCATTTTAATAGAGGACTTGGAATTACCCTTTCCCAGATGCATTGTATGTTTTTCCCTGAGGGCAAAGTCCCTGGAATCATTTATATTTGTGATCTCTTTTTAGTGATGTGCTTTCATTTATTAGACTAATAAAAGACAATAAAGGCTTAACTACATTGTCAGTATCACTTTTAAGTGGCAGACATTTATGCTATGTAAATGTTACAATTAATAAATAAGACAATTGGCTTTGAATTTAAACTGGGAAAAGGCAAATAGGGAAATTAGGAATAGGAATATTATGCATATATTGAGTCATTTCGCTGCCTGAATATGGTGAAATTTAAGCATCATTTCCAAGGATATCTTGGTGTATCTATTGACCGGGCATAATTTGAATTTATTCTCTCTTACACATATTAAGCTTTCTGTATATTTTAAAGACCTTTCCACAGATCTAAAAGAATGGTAGGATATGTTATTTTTCCTATTTCACACATGTATAACTGAGCTCTAGAAGGCTAAGGAACAGGTGCCATGCCACACAGCTAGCAAGTGATAGAACTGGGATTAGAACCCAAGACACTTGACTCACTGTTCAAGGCGTCTCACTTGTCTTTTTTCTTGGGTGGAATGCAGGCAACTTCTATAGAAAGCACACCCCTTTCCTTCCTTCTGTGTTTCTGTGTGCTTCCGACCTGGGCCTCATTAAATCACTCTTTTCTCTACCTGTCCTCTTGGTGGCCCCAGAGACTTTGTTCAGCCTAATTTACCAAGCTCGGTAATTTCAAAAGCACATGACCATTCAGAAGCAGTAATCCTAGAGAGATCACAGAGACTGCGTGTGCACTGCGTGAAGACTTTAGGGAAACAGATTTCTAGATCCGATCACACTGACTGAGAATGTACAAAGCATATAGAAAGAGAGGCTCAAGCACTTTGTATATAAAAATCTCATCTGAATAGACGTGAGCCTGGATATTGCAGTCATGAAAAAAGCTTTTACTTTAGTAACATGGATTCCAGGGTGCAGGGGTAGGACTATGTGAGTGACTGTCTCAGCTCTCGCTTGCTATGCTCACGTAGCCAGCGCTCTCTTCAGCAAATACTCCAGCCCAAACCAACAGATCTTTTTAATTCTTTTTATTTCTTTTTTCTTTTTTTAAATTTTTTTTCTTTTTTTTATTGTTACTTAATTTTTTTTCCCCAGTGTTCCAAGAGCCAACAGATCTTTTTAAGACCGTTTTTTGCCGTACATCTCATTCACCTCATGTTTGTACAGGCCTTTTGTTTTTGCAATGTTTTGCACATGGGTGTCTTTCTAGTTTTGTTTAGTTTTGTTTGTTTATTTTTTTAATCTAGAAGGAAGGCTTCACTTTCACTGTCCAAGACAAGAGAGAGTCTGGGTAAAGGAAAAACTCCCCACTAAGAGGCCTGATCTTGGTCTAATCCCCACAGACACGGAGTGGGGAGCTTTGTGGGTCAGTCCTGAAGGGCAATTGCCAGGACCTGAGGAGTCACGGATTTGTTGTGAGGATCAAATGAGACCATGGATATGAAAGTACTTTGCTGATTGTGTGTGTGTGTGTGTGTGTGTGTAAATACCCAAACACAAAACAGTTGCCTTGAGCACTCTGTCTGACATCACCCAATGCCAATTGATTTTAGTCTCCATGTATTAATAAGACAATGATTTGCTACATCACCAAGCTTTTGCTAGAATACGGGACTTTATTCATTTAACAACAAACATGACTAAATCATCTCCATTATAGTTATTTCAATGCGTTTCAACAGTTTCAACCCAATTAGGCAGTAACTGAGGATGCCATGCACGTAGTGCTTCAGTTAATAGAATAGCCAAAGTAATGGAAAATAGTGATTTGGCTGTATCGCATACCATGTGCAGCCAATGAAATCCCAGGATCACAGCTCTGGATTCCAATCAACTTTGGTTATAACAGGTTAATTCCTCATTCCTTCTATCTGGAAATTTGGATCCTGTGCTGCTCCTCCAGAGAACCACTGAGTGATTAGTTCTCACTCCAGTCTGTAGAAAGGAAGAGAGAACTTGGGGTTCTCCTGACCTATAAAGCTCTCTTCTATTTTCCTACAAAATTTTCTCAGGCATTAAATTGAATTTACTCTTAACTGAATGCATTTTATCTATACTTGGCAAGGATCTAGAAGTAAAATTATATGACTTATTTCATTTTAATTTTATTATGATGCATTTCATCACAAATACCCCCAAAATGAAATAATAATTTATCATTTTGCCCTGACTGAGCAATCCTCCTTGGTTCACATTCATGAATCCATAATACAGAGAGGAGACGGGATGATTAAGTGTCCGATTAGAGAAAACAGATTAACCTGGCAAACATAATAAATTTAACTCATAAGCGGGATGGCTTTAAAAATGCTCACAATAACTCTCCTGCAGAAAATCATGAACCACTTCCTTTAGTGATGACTCAATTGAAGTAGTTGAGAAACATAAAGCAAATGCATGTTGATGGCTTTCTCTTTGAGATATTCAATGGTATTGAAAGGCATATCTGATTCAGCTTAGAACACTAAAAATATACTAAATAGGAAACATATAATAAAAATATAAGCTCAAAAAAAAAAAAAACCACCCAAAGCTACAACCTCTCAAGTGTTCTAGTTTCTACTTTGCCAGTGATTGTGTCTAGATCCCTCATGCCTTCCATGTCTCTCTACGTTCTGTCTCCAAAGTTGCCAAAGCAAGACCTGATTTCAAACCATGCAGATTCGCCCTTACTTTCCATAACAGAACCTGATTCCTTTATAAAGGCAGCTGCATCTTTACATAATTCTTACCCCACTGCGGCAAAACATATAAAATTAGCAAGCTATTTCAGCCTTTGAATCCTTCCTTTTAGCTGAGATTCCATTTAAGTCAGAGTAAAAATCTAGGTTATGACTTGTTTGAAGGAAAGTCCTGTACAGAGCTCCAAAAAGTTCACTTAGCAGTCCACCAGGCTTTCCTTACTTAGCTGGCTAGTCTTCCTGGCCTCCCTTTTTTTTAGCAGTTAGAAAAGGGATACTCTTTGTGCCCAGCTTTATTTTTAAACTTGCATGGCTTTATTCCTGGAAACTACCATGGGCCTACCTGGCCTGAAAGAAAGTCAGTTAGGCCCTGCTCTGTCACATGCACCCAAGTCATGCTGAATATAGGACCTGCAGAACCAGACCTTTGGTAGGGGAAGGGCAGAAGAGGAGAGGAAGGGGGGGACAGGCCGCTGAAGAGGGAGAGTGGCTTGTCTTTAAGGAATGCCTCATCCCATCAGGAGCCAGGTAAACTTGCACTGGGAGAAACTAGTACCTGGCTATGGAGGGGTTGGCAGGCCCTTACTCTCTTCTTTCTCCTTTCCCTCCTCTTTCCATTCTGAAGTTGATCTTAGGCTAGAGGGTGGTGATAGGGAGGGGTCCAAAGGGAGTGGGGGGTCCATGTGTGTCCTCATAGCCCTTGGGCTCTGGATCAGGCTCGCAAGCCCTCATAGTGTAGGGGTAAGTGTGATGGCAAGCAGGGAAATTTTCTAAGGCCACTTTCTCCTTTCACCTTTGCTGAGTTAAAGACCAAGATGCTTTTGAGGGGCACAGGGACTAAGGGTCCTTTCCTGG
Organism: Spilogale gracilis; assembly: GCA_004023965.1. Classification (NCBI taxonomy): domain Eukaryota; kingdom Metazoa; phylum Chordata; class Mammalia; order Carnivora; family Mephitidae; genus Spilogale; species Spilogale gracilis. Next base: position 59,814 of record PITA01007039.1, on the reverse strand, counting down.
CTAAAGGAATTTGTGCAGCTCTAGAAGGGCGTATACTTCTAGTGGTGCAGTGTGCATTCATGACGAGTGTACATGAACATTTCTAGGCTCAACAAGACATGTTAATTTAGTAATTGCTGTGCCTAGCACAATCTTGATACCATAAAAAAGTTTGATGAAAGAGTGTCCCAGGGGCTAGGAGTGGGGTGGGGGAAGAGCGGGGGGGAGCTGCACTCATTGGTCAGATTCCGTGCTGGGACTGCGCTTTGACCCGTGCGGGGGTGTGTGCGTGTGTGTGTGTGCGCGCACGCGCGCGCGCGCGCGTACCCTCCGAGTGAGGGTATGAATTCCAGCAGTGGCACGGGCCCACGCAAATGCCTCAAGCGTGCGTGGAGGCGTCGGGGGCACGGAGGCGCGCGGTGGGGCTGGCGTTGGCGCTGGAGGGCGGCGCTGAGTGGTGGTGGGCTGCTGCGCCTTGACCTCTCCCGAGAGCAGATGGAGTGGGCCCGTGGCTGCTAGCCAGAGGGACAGCAGCTGCGAGGCCAGGGAGACCTCGGGACCCCGGCAGCTGCCACTGGTAGGAAAGACGCCCCCGGGCTTGAGCAAGGTGTGCTGAGGATGGCAGCGAGGACCTCTAGGCTCCCAGACAACTTCGTTTGCACCCCCTGTCCCGTGTGAAAATTCAAAGGACCAGTAGAGAACATCCCTAACCTTATTTGTTACAAATGGAAGAACTGATTCCACAGGGAAACTCAGTCCCCAGGTCGCACAGCTATTAGGTAGCAGAACCAGGACTAGAAAACTGCTCTTGCATAAGAGGTTTTAAACCTATTGACCTCATTGAAAGCATATGGCTAGTAATACAAGTAAATGGTATTATGAAATATTAGATTTGGGGGATGGTGATATTACTTTGGCGTTGGGACTATTGATATGACTTATTTGCTGGAGAAATCCAGCCACTTTGTCCTGCCTGGGCTGGGGCTTCTCATTCCGTCATTCATTAAATATTTGCTCAACCGTTCTTTGTGCCAGGCGCTCTGCTAGAAACAAGGTGTGGAGACAAACAAGAACCAGCCCTCTGTACTGAGCGGAAGAGATTATTCCCTGGACACTAGTAACTGACGCAAGTGTGGGAAACTCAATAGGCCTTAGATTACACACGGAGGAAATGCCCAAGGAGATGTCATTTCTGGCTGACTGCAAGCAGACCTTGGGGAGGAGGTGGCATCTGACCTGGATCTGTAAGAGTGGGATTTTGGGGGGCATTTGGAAAGGGGCAGTGCATCCCAGATAGAAGGTTCAGTTTTAGCAACAAAATTCCAGGTGAGTGTGAGGAATAATAAATAGTTTCGTTTTCCTAGAATGTAGGGATGAACATATGCAGGCAAGATGGGAAGTCAATAGAGGAAAGTCTGGGAAGGATTCCAAGCAGTGGCTGCGCGAAGATGGTTTATCTGGTGGGGAGTGTGGTTCATCTCCTCAGCTATAGAGTGAAGGTGTGGGACCAAAGAGCTTTGCAGCTCTGAGAGGTTGTGAAGTAGCCAGTCTGGCAATGTGGGGCTTCATGGAGCCATCTCAGTGTCCTGGGACCATGGATGAAAAAAATGGGGTTCAAGTGGGAAAGGATCCAAATTGAACTGGAAGACTGTTGGACTAGGGATGGTCTGTGGTAGTGTTTCAGACTTCCAACAGCATTGCATTCTTGGGAGTAGTTTTTGTAAAAAGTGCTCTTAGTATTCCTGTAACACAGATGGCCTCATGGACATGAGCAGCAGGTAATCTACCTGTTCGTGTCTGTTCAGAGGACAGTTACATGTTTAGGTGCTCCTGGAGGGACCAACAAGGAGCTGTAAATAAGGTAGCCTTTTTGGGCAGTTGAAACAAGAAATTTCTTATACAAAGATAACAGACTTACCTTCATGCCACTCTTTTTATGAACCTGACAAACAATTCTGTGCAGATGAACTGTTAAAACAAAGTATTTTTTATCTTAAAGGGGACACACACAGGTTCTGTGCTATCTCGTGCTTATGAATCACACTATAATTTTCATGTACCTAAATAAAATGGGTAGATGTGGTCCATGCAAATCAAATTACCCAAGCAGACAGGTTATAGCCATTTGTCTAAGATCTGAGTTGAGGCACCTTCTAGATGCTTTTAGCCCCACCTTGAGACCTCTCCTATAGAATGGGGATTCCCCAAGGTCCATTTCCCATTACTCTCTGAGCCTGCATATAAAGGTTTAGAAACTTTCTGTGTTGTTACAGGAAGTATATATTTCGTGTGCTTTCACAGCTTCTCCATGTGATGAGTTTTTGAGAAGAGGGAAAATATGAAATGTTGTTTAGTAGCAATTCCTTTGGCCAATGGTGTTACTCAGTGGTATAAAGAGTGATCACACAGGCTGGAGTTAGAAGACAGCTCTGGAACTGAATTCTATCTCTGCCACTTACTACCGGTAACTTATCACAGCCTCAGGTTCCTCCTCTGTAAATGGTGATCCTAATAATCAGCTCACAATCGCTAGCTGGCCCGGCAGTGTTCTAGAAGCGCTGCCAAAGCAAGCAATGGAGGCAGTACAGTGTGAGTGAGGAGAAGCAGTTGGGATAAGGAGCCTGATCTTGGAGGGAGGCTAGGATGAGTCCAGGTGTGGCTTCTGCCCTTTTCGACTGTGTGACTTTGGGTGAATTCCTGAACTGTTTGTGAATGTCATCAGCCTCATCTTTAAAATGGGGGAAATAATTATCTCTACTTCATGGTGTTGATATGAGGATTACACCACCTAGCACGGCACCTGGGAAACAGAAGGAGAGAACTTTAGAGCTGAAGGGGACCTTACGAGGCTCCCTAACCCTAATCACTCTTGCCTTCCACCACCACTGTGGCAATGTTATTTTTATCAACCCTTTCTGTATTTAAACATTCCCAGCGACAGACTGCTATCTGCAAAACGTACTGGATGCCCCTGTTGGACCACTTTCAATGAAGTTTTCCTCATACCCAGCTGAAATCTTCCTCAGTATAACTTCCACATATTTGTTCTCTTCCATGTCCTATATTGGTCTTTTTTTTTTTTTACTAATATTTTTGTTTTTAGGTAGCTGTAGATCCACGTGTAATTGTAAGAAATAACACAGAGCGATCCCTTGTGCCTTTCCTCAGTTTCTCTCAGTGGTGACATCTTGAAAACTATAGTGCAATATCACAGATCACAAAATAATATATTTTTTAAAGATTTTATTTATTTATTTGACAGAGAGAAACACGGCTAGAGAGGGAACACAGGCAGGGGGAGTGGAAGAGGGAGAAGCAGGCTTCCCGCGGAGCAGGGAGCCTGATGTAGGGCTCGTTCCCAGGACTCCGGGTTTGTGACCTGAGCCAAAGGCAGACGCCTAATGACTGAGCTGCCCAGGGGAGCCGCAGCCAGGTTATTGCACTGATGTGACCAAGATGCAAAACGTTTCCATCATTTCTAGAATCGCTCATGCCGCCCTTTTATAATGACACCCCCTTCCCTCTCACCACTTCCTTAACCTCTAGCAGCTACTGTTTGTTCTCTATTTTATAATTTTGTCATTTCAAGAATGTTCTATAGATAGAATCATATAGTATCTAACTTTTTGGCCTTGGATTTTTCACTCAACATAATTCTGTATCTATCAATAGTTTGTTTCTTTTTCTTCCTTAGTAGTATTTCATGGTATAGCTGTACCATAATTTATTTACCCATTGAAGGTCACCTGGGATGTTTCCAGGTTTTGGCTATTATGAATAAGCTGCTCTAAAAACTCACATAAAGGATTCCGTGTGAATATAAGTCTGCACTGTCTTCAGTCTTTGGGATAAATGTCTAGGAGAACATCTCTGGATCATATGGTAGTTATGAGTTTTTAAAGAAATTGCTTCAAGAGTGGCTATGCCATTTTACATTCTCACCAGCAAATGAGTGATTTGGTTACTGTGCTTCCTTGCCAACATTTTCTGTTGTCAGTATTTTTAATTTTTATTATTGGGATAGTGTGTAATGTTATCCCATAGTGCTTTTAATCTGCATTTCCCAAATGGCTAATGATGTTTAACATGGCTTACTTGACATCTGAGTCTCTTTGATGAAATGCCTTTGTGTTTTTTAGTCATGTTCTAATTATACTCTTTGTTCTTCTACGCTTGAGTTTTGAGAGTTCTTTATATGTTTTCAATACTAGTCCTTTCTCTGATACGTAGTTTGCAAATATTTTCTCCCGTTCAGTTTTTCCTTTTATGGATAGTGCTTTTGGTATCAAGACTAAGAACATGTCTACCCTAGATCCTGGAGAGTTTCTTTTGTGTGCTTTCTCCCCTGTGTTTTATCGTTTTACATTTAATTCCATGATCTGTTTTGAAATATTTTTTTGTATTAGATGTGAGACTTAGGTAGAGGTTTGTATTTTGTTTTGTTTTGTTTTGTTTTGTTTTGGCCTGTTGTTTTTATGCAATGAATGTTCAGTTGCTCTCACACCATTTGTTGAGAATCTTTTGTAGAATAGCATGACCTTGGCACGTCAAATTATCCACCTGTTACTAGTTCCTCTACCTTGAAAATGAGGGTCTGTGCTAGGACTAGATGGGTGTTATTCAAGCTCCACTGCTAGAATTTCTGGGGCCCCAGAGAACCTCAGTAGCAGCAGCAATGAGAAGCAGATGGGACTCTCATGTTCCTTCCATCCAGGATAGAGCTACTTTTGTGTTTTATATTTTTGTGGGTCCATCTGATATTTGGTTTAAATCTGGGCCCTGCTGCTAAAAACGTTTGGAGAGCAGTGGATTAGGTAATGTCTGATGCACTTTTCTGCAGTAAATTGCTGTGATTCTAAGCACTTGGTGTTGGAACTCATTTTCCCCTTACATATTAGCCTCCAATCTCCTCCTTTAGCTTGTTGAGTGGTTACTCATATGAAATGTTTTCCTTGTTATCTCACCATCCCTCAGTATAAATGTGATAGGCTTCATGAAATCAATTAACTTACATTTCATAAATCAGTTTTAAAAAGCTATATAGTCAGAATTGAAAATGTGTTAAATATATTAAAACTGTGCAGTGGAATCATCCGTTTCACAGAATTATTGTGGCTGAAAGGATAAGGAGCTAAAATCACACAAAAGCCATGAGGCACTTTCTCAACATTTACACACAACCTCCTGTGTTTTACCACCCACCTGTCTAGCTCTGGTCAGTTCACAGAGCCTGGTTACTGTAGCGTACCACTACTGCCCCGGAATTAGGAACTGTTTTATGCCCGTATAGCCGTGCAACCACACTTATCATTTTCAATACAATTCTCAATAAGTTACATGAGTTGTTCAACTCTTGATTATAAAACAAGCTTTGTGGTAGATGATTTTGCCAACTATAAGCTAATGGAAATGTTCTGAGCATGTATAAGTTAGGCTAGGTTAAGTTATGATGTTTGGTAGGTTAGATGAATAAAATGCATTTTGACCCATGATATTTTCAACTAACAATGGGTTTACTGGGATTTAACCCCAACGTAAGTGATCTGTATGAAGGTTTCACTGGGTATTTTCCGAAAGTTGGCATTAGCTACTGTATATTTTTTCTGCAAAATGGAATGACAACATAATAAGCTCAAATAGTTGTTTAAAAAGTTAAATAGGGTTAATTGAGATAGTGCATTTGAAAAAAAGTGTTACGCTACAAAAGTGCTCTCTGTTCAAAGGATGATTATTATTGTAAGCTTGGCTAGGTCCCTGAATTCTAGTAGGCAGCTGTGTATGCTTGCTGAATCCTATTCATGGGAAATGTGTTTGTTTATTTCATAGTATATTATCTATTTTTCCTTTGAGTGCCCATGTGGCCAAATTCTGAATTCCATCTCAATAAGACTCAAACATATTTGACAGACTGGTTAGACTTAATGGTTTCTATAAAGTTGTTTTAATAGTTATTTTTCAACAGATGGACAGCTTACATTTGGCTGCATTTCTGTGACAGTGTGATGATTGAAGTTTTCAACAGATGGCACACAAATACTTGGGAAAATACCCTCCTAATATTAAGTGTTGTAAAAAAGACTTTTAGAGTGCCAGAAAAATGATAGTCTGTGTTCCCAAGTCCTTAGCCTATGTGGTTATGATTATAATTTAGATGGTTTGAAAATTTCCCTTTCTGGCACTTGGATTTATTTTGTAAGTGAGCATACATATCTATATTAGAATGAGAGATGATGAGAAACTCTGCTGTCAATCAGAGATTCAACATGGATATAGCACTAAATCTCCTTTTGAGTATTTATAAATGTCCCTAACTTCCGCCTGCTGAGTCATTCTACTTCTGCGCCATACATACATAGAAAATGTAACCTTCCATAAAAATCAACTGCAGAGATTTATATGTTCTTTCTGAAATGTATTGAGCTAAAAGGAAAAAAAAAAAAAGCTTCACCAAACTTAGAATTTTCAGACAGACTCATCAACGTGGTGAGCTCCCCAACCTTCCCAGTTGTCTTACTTCTACAGTGTCCACCTTCACTCTTTCTGGAATCAGTAAGTAAGGATTAGACAGTGAGTGAAGCAGTAAGGGAATGGTGGAAATCTGTGGGGATGTTTGTGGTTGTCACGTGTCAAAGAGCATTTACTGATATTTAGTGGGTAGAGACTGAAGTGCCGACCCCTTTAAGGTACAGTTTGGCCCAAGGAAGCAATGTCCTGTTTCTTACAGTATGACTGAATATCTGGCTGGCCGCTCATCTGAGCCTGAAACTTACCTCTGGTTAAGTTAAATGATAGAATAAGTTTTGCAATATGAGGTATTTTTTTTGCACAGAATATCAGTATCCGCTATGCCCTGCTCTTTGATTTTACTGTGCTGATATATGAAAAACTGAAAGACTTCTCATCTTCTGCTTCTGAATGTTGACTTTTTCATGCTAAGCAAGCGTAAGCATATAGACTATTATGGCTTTTGATACAGTCGCAGACTGAGTGTTTACATAAAATGGATATTATTATAAATTTACTTCCCCTTTCTATTTCAAATAAGGCATCCTATTAATACTTTTGAAATTTTGTATGTAGGCAGATTATACTGTCTATGAATTTCTGGATTTAAAGAGAGAACTATAAATTGCTTAGTAGTGTAAAGGAGCCCTGGGATTGATCCGGATGAGAAGCATTGTTGTAGAAAATTAGCAGTTAGCAGATAAAATTCTTTCCCATGTCTTTTTCACGTGTGTACACATAATTCAGTGTTGGAATCGTTCGAAGAAAGAATGGTGGCATGAGTTTAAGTCTTTAGTAAGGAATGAAATACCAATCATTTCTGTATGCCTTTACTTCTGTGAAGTCTTAAACGGGTTTTCTTTTGGCAAGTCATGTCAGCGAGATCTCCTTTGTATCTGTCATTTCAGATGGCGTTTAATGATTGCTTTAGTTTGAGCTATCCTGGTCACCCCCATCCAGGAGACTTGATTGAAGTATTTCGTTCTGGCTATCAGCACTGGGCACTGTACTTGGGTGATGGTTATGTTATCAACATAGCACCTCTAGGTAAGGTTTCTTTCCAGCAACTCCTGAAAGATTTGAGTTTTCTTGTTATAAGAAGGAATCATGAATGAAATCATGAAATAAAATAGAAACAAAATATAGAAAGTAGATAAACCTATCTGAAACAGGTTTAGAGAAGGACGTACTAAGACCAAAGTGGCATTGGATAAATCACAAAGACCAATGAACATTAAGATTTAAAACCTCTGGATTAGAAAAAAAATTAAAAAGTTAATAATCCACTGAAGAAGATATTTGTCACAAACATGGTAAGAGTCATTGTCTTTATAGATCATACAAATTACTTCAATTTGCTCAACATTTATTTATAGATGATGCAGCATATGCCAAATGCTATTCTAGATGCTATAGATACATAAACATCAAAGTCCCAACAAACAAAGGGGTAAAGAACTATGAACAGTTTATAGGAAAAGAAAAGCAGAAGCCAATACCTATCTTTAAAGGTAGTAATCTAGACATGTATAATGAAATAATAGATTTTATGACTATCACATTAGCAAAGATTTAAAAATGGTAACAGTTAGTGTGGATAAGGCTGTAAGGAAATAAAAACAAGGATATTATTTAAAGAAATGAAAGTTGTTAACATCATTCCTGAAAATAATTTAACAGTATGTTTTAAAAGTCTTTTTTTTAAGATTTTATTTATTTATTTGACAGAGAGAGACACAGTGAGAGAGGAAACACAAGTAGTGGGGAGTGGGAGAGGGAGAAGAAGGTTTCCCACCGAGCAAGGAGCTGGATGAGGGGCTGGATCCCAGGACCCTGGGATCATGACCTGAGTCGAAGGCTGAGCCACTCAGGCACCCCTCTGTATTAAAAGTCTTAAAAGGGTTCATGTATTCTGACCCTGTAATTGTATTTCTATGATTTTATTCTTCAGAAATATTTATAGAGATATAGAATAACATTCTTTATAAGAGTGTTTACTTCTACCACATTTATAACAGTTTAAAAAATAAACAATAGCAAAATAACAAATATTGGTGAGGCTGTGGAGAAAAAGGGAACTTTCCAGCACTGTTGGTGGGAATACAAACTGGTGCAGCCAATGTGGAAAACAATATGGACATTCCTCAAAAAATTGAAAATAGAAATTCCTGTGATCTAGTAATTCCTCTATTGATATTTACCTAAAGAACATGAAAAAACACCAATTTGAAAGGATATTTGTACCACTATGTTTTTGCAGCATTATTTACAATGGCAAACATATGGAAGCAATCTGGGTTTCCATCCATAGATGAATGGATAAACAAGATGTGGTATATACAGAATGGAATATTACTCAGCCATAAAAAAGAATGAGTTTTTGCCATTTGCAGCAACATGAATGAACTTAGTGGGTGCAATGCTAAGTGAAATAAGTCAGACAGAGAGAGACAAATACTATATGATTTCACTTACATGTGGATTCTAAAACACACACACACACACACACACACACACACACACACACACACACATTTGTGAACAAACAAATAAGCCAGAAACAGACTCATAAATACAGAGAGAAAATGGGTGCTTGCCAGAGGGGAGAGATAAGAGGATGGGTGAAATATATAGAGGAGATTAAGAGGCACAAAAAAGAAACTGACGGTGGCTTAATGTTCAATAGGGAACTAGTTAAATGAATAATGACTTTGCCACATAATAGTAGAATATTCTGTTTGACAGAATTCTTTAGCTACAAGTAACAGAAAACAAACACAAATTAGTTTAAGCAAAAATGCAAATTCATTGCTTCACTGAGGAAAACTACAAAAAGGGTAAAGATGGTACTGGCCTCAGAGATACTTGAATATAGGGGTCTGAACATGATTATCAAGCCTCACATCTGCATTTTCTTTCTATACGTTGTTTTAATTCTCCCAGATTATGTCTCTCTAGGAAGCCAAACTAATAACTGTCAATATCCTTAGACTTTCATTCTTACAGTCCTGTGACCCAACAGGAGAGAGGTAATCCCTGCCTGTTCCAGTAGAAAATAGCATGGAGAACAATCCTAAATGCTGTAGTGTGGATCCTATGCCATCACTGGACCATCCCTGCATCTGGGAGAATGAGATACTGTAATTGACCCACACAAAATCTTTGTCAGAAAGAAAGAAGCAGTTGTTGGATGGGGTGTTAAATATGCCAAAACAACAGCTACTATAATGGTAGTACTAAAATATTGTATCTTTGCATTTAATTGCACATTTAATTGCATTAGAGAATATGTTGCACGATATTTATTTGAAAATTTCAGATTTAAAATGCAGTATGTAATATGACATCTAGTTTTCAAAGAAATAATATATATATGTGAATGTACACATACACATCTGTATACATGTGTTAATAACAGATATAATAGAAGTACATCAGAATAATAAGAGTTACTTCTGGGTGGGTAGATAATGGGCGATTTATATCTACATATGTATGTAGTTTTTTCTGTATTTCCTAAATGCTTAGAAACAAGCACAAATTAATTATTTTTTTAAATGTATGCAATTAAATAGACTGGAACTTCTTTTTCTTCAAGATACTTTTAGAAAAAAGTGCTAATAATCCTAGTCTTACTATCTTAGAAATGTCTGGGAATTTTTAATGAAGTGGGTTTTGTAACATTTTGAGATACCTGCCTCTTTTTCTGGAGTATTGGAAATAGAAATGGTAAATAAAGTGACATATATGATAAAGAGCCATTAGTTTCTGCAGTGTCTAGTGATTAACAGTAAGCAATGCTGCATTGTTTCTGCAGTTTTCACATCTGGAAAATAATAAGAGATTTTTCTGTTCTTCCCTCATTTTCAAGTGTTAAGCTCCCTCCCTATTTCTGTGGTTCTAAGCACAGATCTTTGATCCTGTATAGTACTCACATCATATTTTGCAAGCCAGTTTACCTCTCCCAGCTTCAATATCCTCATCTGTAAATTGATTGCATCAGACTATTTTTTTTAATTTTAGTAATTCTAACTAGGATGTACATGCTTTGAGACCTTGTGATGTATAAGGACTTTCAATGTGTAAGATAATAACTGGAAATGCTGCTTGAATGAAAAGTAGAATGAAAAGGAAGGTAGGAAAAAAGAGGAGTAGAAAAAGGAAGAGTATCTAAACACCAGTTATATGGAGACTACCCCCCTCCTGATTTACTTGAGCAAACAGCCAAGCATAGAAGTCTTGGGCAGATGGAGAGGGACCAGGGCTTGGTGTTAGAGCTGAACACTGAACAATCATCTGTCCAGGCTCAGAGACTGACAATGACGGGCCAGGAGACGATGGTCCCTGGCAGTCTAGGCAGATGCTTGCCAATTAAGGCAGCTGAAACAGAGTGGCAGGGGGTGGGGCATATAACAGGTGGGTGGGTAGGGCATAGCCTGGGGCCACATCCTGTGAACAGCTCCTACTAGGTTAGGTTCAGTTTCAGGACTTAGTTTCTTGGCCAAAAGGAACTGGCAAGATAAAAGCATGGTCCCACATATGACCCCTTAGAGAACTGAGGTACCATGCAGTTTTCAAACTGGACCCAAGTGGAAGCCAAGTTGGAAGGACAAGTGTAAAAGGCCGAGGAAGGAGTAAGGAATACAGCTTCGACTGTATTGAATGATACAATTCATTGAATGATCACTGGAATGATCACAATGCACAACTGCCAAGGTCCAGAGATCCTAGTTTAGAAGGGTTCAGATGCTGAAAGAGAGCATATTTTAAGAAAAAAAGGAGATGGTGATCTTAGGTGTACTATGCTAAGAGCATATATCAAGATCTCTAATAATATTGTCAACTGATATAGACCTTATTCAAGAGGTCTATTCAAGAAAATTCAACAATTTTCTCACCCAATCTGCTCCTTGGGCAGATACAAATTTTCAAAGAGTTTCCTTATATTACCACTCATATTATATGAAGTGTTATTGATAAATTACAGAATGAGTTGTTCAGTCTGACAAGATTAAGTGATCTCTGGTTGGTGGTGAGTTAGGAACAGAGCTTCCCTCAGGGGCTTCAGTGAGTCCATCACTTCCAAAGGTGTTGCATTACAATTACATGACATTGGGCTTCACTGGATTGTGTCAGTTTATCTTGCTAACCAGAATTCTCCTTATAGAGGATGGCATTTCTGCATCATTTACAAGTGCAAAGTCTGTATTCAGCAGGAAGGCCCTGGTGAAGATGCAGCTGCTGAGGGATGTTGTGGGAAAGGACACATACAGGATAAACAATAAATATGATGGGACCTACTCCCCTCTCCCCGTGGAAGAAGTCATGCAGCGGTCAGAGATGGTTATTGGGCAGGAGGTGGAATATGACATACTTGGCAACAACTGTGAGCATTTTGTGACTTTGCTTCGTTATGGGGAAGGAGTTTCAGAGCAGGTGAGTTTTCTTTAGAAGATACATAAAAAGCTTCTTACATGGAAAAATAATAACTACTGACTGTAAGATTCCCAGGCTGCAAACGAATTGAAAAGGACAAGTAAATATGAGAATTCCAAAGGATAAACAAAGGAATCTAGTTGTCCAAGATCATGTAGCAAGTGAATGGCCAAATTAAAGCTTAAAGGTGGACATTATGGATTTGGGGCTGGAAGGGACTTGAAGCAGAATCAAGACCATAACTTTTCTGTCAGTCTTATTGCCCTCTGTCCTTCAGGGCTTGGTTTTGTTTTCCCATTTTCCTGTCATATAGCACTCTCAAATCAGTAACCTCACACGCTGAGAGGAACATTCTGAAAAGAAGGTTGACGTTTTTAAGTGAGAGATCATTTGCCAAAAACATAGATGGGGTTCTTTTCCATTAGCAAAAAGAGGCCAACTAATGACAGACATATTTTAGGGGGGTTGAAAATGATTTCTATCTCCTTGCAATGCTATTTTCAAAGGAATTGTGTACGTTTAAACAGGTCCTTTGATTCATGGAGCTTTAGGATGATTTTTTTTAAAAAAAGATTTTATTTATTTGACAGAGAGAAACACAGCCAGAGAGGGAACACAAGCAGGGGGAGTGAGAGAGGGAGAAGCAGGCTTCCTGCCGAGCAGGGAGCCCAATGTGGGGCTTGATTCCTGGTCTCCGAGATCATGGCCTGAGCCGAAGGCAGTCGCTTAACCAACTGAGCCACCCAGGCGCCCCTAGGATGATTTTTTAAAAATGGATCGATAATTTTAAAATAGCATGGAATGTTGCCATTTCTCACACTATTTTGTAGCATAGCAGATTCCTAACTGAAGCATGCTTGATTCATTTGCCTTCTTTTTACCTATCATACCAACAATCCCATTCCAACATTGATGTTTTAACCTAAAGATTTATTTAAGTGATATAAGAGAATGAATAAATGTTCCCAGTATCTTGAAATGATTAAATCCATTATATAAATGTCTACTGTAAGGAATGAGTTTATAGTTCTTCACATGGAAGCTTGGGAAGATAAGAAAGGGAACATAATGAAAGGATGCATTTGTTTTGATTAGGAAATAATTTAATTGGAAATTCATTTTTATTAGGAAATACATTAACATAATGAATGTCTATTCACATGTAATAATAAATTGCTTCTGAACCAGAACACAGAGGATACCTACACAAATTCCTGCTCACCTTCACTTTGAAAATTAGTGGTATAGCTAGGAAATGGAGTCCATCCCTCTCCTTTGCAAATGACAAAGTTGTCTGCTGTGTTCAACAAGCAATTTTTTTTTTAATGTGGCTTAAAGAAAGGGGGGATTAGAACCATCTTTTTGCTTTGACTAATTTACAGTCTCTCATCTTTTCACCTTTCATACCCAGAATCAAGACCCATGAAAAATTAATCATTCCTCAACAACTAGAACTGTTCTCTAGGAGGTTCTGTTGAAAGCAGTGCGGTGACAACCTTAGGAAGCCATCTAAACTTTGGAATTCTGCTGACTGGAGCTAGAACTTCCTCTTCTCTGAGGGTTAGCTGGGTGGTTTGAGGAATGTTGTTTATCAGTTTCCTAATCTATAAACTGAGGTTGTTTGGAAGATTATAGGAGATATTTGGAGGCTGTTAGCACTGTATTACATATTATCCATCCCCAAATCAACAAAACTTAGATGAATATTTTAAATTATAATATTTTAAAAATTTTATACATCTTTGTTGGTACTCTTCAATAAAATGTTGGCCTGATAGAAACTATAGCACTATATTATTATTTTCATTACTATCAATAATTAATAGCATTATTATTAATAATAGCTAACATTGAATTCATTTTTGGATCTTAAGGCTTTGGGGTCTTGAGCATAGAGCTGTTTTGGGGGAGAATGGCTACATATTTCTCCCAATTTAAAAAATTGCAAATGCATTTTTAAAAGGTTAGAAAGGTGGAAGAATTGTGGGCCCATCTTTTTTTTCTTTGTGTTTTTCTGTATTTAGAGAACAATAATAGAGTTTATTTTTTAAAGCAGTATAAGGTTTACAGCAAAATTGAAATGGAAGTTTAGAAGAGTTCCTTCATAGACCTCCCCATCAGCCATGTACACAGCCTCCCCCACCATCAACAGTCCAATCAGCATAATATACTTTTTATAGAAGGTGAACCAACACTGACACATTACCCACCAAAGTCCATAGTGCAGGAAGCCAGAATATGTCACCTCAAAATATGTTGGCATAAGGATTATTTTGAGCTGAAGGCAGTTGAGAAGCAGACCCTAAAAGTGGGACATACATTTTCAAAGTTGTCCCTCTACCCTTCTCCAGCAGGATGTACAAAAGTTAATCATCCAGGACAACCAGTGCTTATTATTAAGACTCTTACCAACCTGGAGAGGACACCAGATGAATCTAAACAACAACCGTAAATAATTACCTTTTGTCATTAGTTTCTCATGTATTTACCTTCCCATGGTCTGCTGCTCTGGGAAGCCTAAAACTGCTTTCTTTTGTCTTGTCATTACTCTACAAGTTTATTGTTCTTTTTTGAAGATGCTATATAAGCCTGAATTCTAATCCACCTCTTTGAGATATTCCTCCCTGAGTTTCTCCCATGTATATATGATATGAACATGTTAGTAAACTTGGTTTTCTTTGTAAAGTTGTCTTTCATTAGCAAGTCTGAACTGAGAAACTAAGGTAGATACAGGAAAAAATTTTGCCTCTCCTAAAATAGTTTACATTAGTGTTCACTCTCAGTGTTTCACATTCTATAAATTTTAACAAATGTATAGTGACATATATCCATCATTACAGTTTCATACAGAATGGTTTTTCTGCCTTAAAATTTCTCTATGTTCTGCCTTCATCTTTCCTTCTTTCTAAACCTTTGGCAACAATTGAGCAGTATGTATAATAAGCAATATGCATGTAAAATTCCTCCATGTATTTTCATGGTTTGGAGCTCACTTTTCTTTATCATTCAGTAACATTCCATTGTCTGGATGTACATTCACCTACTAAAAAACATCTTGATTGATTTCAAGTTTTGATAATTATGAATAAAACTGCTCGAAACATTTGTGTGCAGGTTTTTGTATGGATATGAATTTTTAGCTCCTTTGTGTAAATCAAAGAGCATGATTACTTGATTGTATGGTAAGATTATGTTTAGTTTTGTAAGAAACCACCAAGTGTATTACAAAAAGGCTCTACCCTTTTGCATTCCTACCAACAGTAAATGAAAGGTCCTGTTTTTCCACATCTTCTTCAGCATCTGGTGTTGTGATCATTTTGGGTTTTAGCCATTCTACTAGGTACACAGTGGTATCTCATTGTCTTAATTTGCAATTCCCTAAACATATGAAGTTAAGCATCCTTTCAAGAACTTCTTTGTCATTGGCATAACATATTTGATGATGTGTCTTTTGAGATCTTTTATCCATTTTTAAATTGGGTTCCTTGCTCATTTTCTTTTTGTTTAGTTTTTAAAAATAATTTCTTTTATTTTTTCAGGGTTCCAAGATTCATTGTTTATGTCCCACACCCAGTGCTCCATGCAATTCATGCCCTCAATACCCACTGCCAGGCTCACCCATCTCCCCACCCCCCTCCATTCCAAAACCTTCAGTTTGTTTCTCAGAAAAGTTCCCCTTTCTCCACAACCTCTCCAACACTTCTTGTTTCCTGTCCTGGAAATTTTGGTCAGTCTAACTGGTTTAAAGTGGTGTCTCAATGTGGTTTTGATTTGAATTTCCCTGATGGCAAATGATGATGAACATTTTTTCATGTGTCTGCTAATCATTTGTATGTCTTCTATGGAGAAGCATCTGTTCATGTCTTCTGCTCATTTCTAAATATGATCATCATTTTTTTGGTTGTTGAGTTTGAGGAGTTCTTTAGAGATCTTGGATATTAGCCCTTTGTCTGTAGTGTCATTTGCGAATATCTTCTCCCATTCCGTGGGTTGTCTTTTTGTTTTGTTCACTATTTCTTTTGTTGTGCAGAAGTTTTTATTTAGATGAAATCCCAAAAATTCATATATGCTTCTGTTTCCTTTGCCTTTGGAGATGTGTCTTGAAAGAAATTGCTGTGGTGGATGTCAAAGAGGTTATGCCTATGTTCTCCTCTAGGATCTTTATAGATTCCTGCCTCACATTGAGGTCTTTCATCCATTTCGAATTTATCTTTGTGTGTGGTGTAAGAGAATGTTCAAGTTTCATTCTTCTATATGTAGCTGTCCAATTTTCCAGCACCATTTATTGAACAGACTGTCTTTTCTCTACTGGATATTTTTTCCTGCTTTGTCGAAGATTGTTTGACCATAGAGTTGAGGATCTGTATCTGGACTCTCTACTCTGTTCCATGGGTCTATGTGTTTGTTTTTGTGCCAGTACCATGGTGTCTTGGTGATCACAGCTTTGTAATAAAGCTTGAAATCAAGTAGCATGATGCCCCCAGTTTTGTTTTTCTTTTTCAACATTTCCTTAGCAATTCGGGGTCTTTTCTGGTTCCATATAAATTTTAGGATTGTTTGTTCTGGCACTTGGAAAATTGTTGGTGGAATTTTAACCGGGATGGCATTGAAAATATAAATTGCTCTGGGCAGTATAGACATTTTAACAATGTTTATTCTTTCTATCCATGAGCATGGAATGTTTTTCCATCTTTTCGTGTCTTCTTCAGTTTCTTTTATGAGTGTTTTATAGTTCCTCAAGTACAGATCCTTTACTTCTTTGATTAGGTTTATTCCAAGATATCTTATGGTTTTTGTTGCTATAGTAAATGGAATCAATTCTCTCATTTCCCTTTCTATATTTTTATTGTTAGTATATAAGAATGCAACTGATTTCTGTGCATTGGTTTTGGATCCTGCCACGTTATTGAATTGTTGTATGAGTTCTAGTAGTTTGGGGGTGGAGTCTTTTGGGTTTTCCATGTAAGGTATCATGTCATCTGTGAAGAGAGAGTTTGACTCTTCTTTGCCAATATGAATACCTTTTATTTCTTTCTGTTGTCTGATTGCTGTTGCTAGGACTTCTAACACTATGTTGAACAATAGTGGTGAGAATGGGCATCCTTCTCTTGTACCTGATCTTAATGCGAAGGCTGTCAGATTTTCCCCATTGAGAATGATATTTGTTGTGCGTTTTTTTGTAGCTAGATTTTATGAGATTGAGGAATGTTCCCTCTATCCCTATACTTTGAAAAGTTTTAATCAGGAACAGGTGCTGTATTTTGTCAAATGCTTTTTCTGCATCAATTGAGAGGACCACGTGCTTCTTCTCTCTTCTCTTATTGATTTGTTCTATCACATTGATTGATTTGCAAATGTTGAACCACCCTTGCAGATTACCTGAGGAATTTTATCAAACATTCAAAGAAGAAATAATACCTATTCTCCTGAAGCTGTTTCAAAAACAGAAACAGAAGGAAAACTTTCAGCCTCTTTTTATTGGGTTTTTAGAGCTTTTTGTTTACTTTTAATAACAGTTTTTTACCAGATCTATTGAAAATGTTTTTTTCTAGTCTATGGCTTATCTTTAAAAAAAATCTTAAATAGACATTTTCCACTGTTACAGTCTTTTTTTTCTTTTTCTTTTTTTTAAGATTTTCTTTATTTATTTGACAAGAGATGACAAGTAGGCAGAGAGGCAGGCAGAGAGAGAAGAGGAAGCAGGCTCTCTGCTCAGCAGAGAGCCCGACGTGGGCCTCATCCCAGGATGCTGAGATCATGACCTGAGCTGAAGGCAGAGGCTTTAACTCACTGAGCCACCCAGGCGCCCAACACTGTTATAGTCTTAACAAGGTATTAAAATGTGCCTATCTTTGTGAAAGATGGCAGAGCCCTTGAATAGGCCTGGACAAGCTGACCTATGATACACCCTGACTGTGCTTCCAGTGCATAGCAATGTGGCCTTATAGTCTCAGGGGAAGAGGAATTTTGATAAGCCCTGCAGTCATCTGTCACCCAGCTATGCTATGTCAGGACACAGCACTCCAGATTCAGCTAATATTTCATTGGGCATGTATAGATCCTCAGAATCAGGCCTTATTATGTTCTACAGTCAGAAAACTCTGTAAAGGATAAAGTGTGAAGAGTCAGCTTGGGTGCTTTTATATTCCTAAATTACAAAATAAAAGCTCTTGTTCATAATACTGCACTGGGAACATCCTGGGATATTATACTCTTTTGGGTCAAATCCCATTACACATAACTCCAAGAGATTATTGGAATTACTAGAATAATTTCAATAACTTGAAATAAGTGTTTGGGATTTGGGAAACTGCCTCCACTGTAGGAAGTAGCTTCCTTGTCATCATATCTGGCCTATGTGCTCTCAGGGGATTTTGGTTTAGGATCACATTGCTCTGCTCAGACTCCTTAGATCTGTGGGATTTCTCTCACCTCTTGTGTGTTTCTAGTGGCTGAAGGAGACCCAGTGAGTTAGGTCTGCATTTAGCTGGGGCCACTCTACCCATAGGATCCCTCCACTTTCCCAGGCTATCATTTGACTCCTCTTCCTAAAGATAGCCATTGCACCTTACTATTTGTTCATTACCTGCCACATTTCCCCATATCAGAACTTCTTGGGATCTCAGTATCTGCTTGAAATTATATGAAGGTTAGGATTAATTTATAATCTTTGATCCTTGTCTGATTATTGATTTTGCCCCCTTTGGAATTTTGTCTTATATCTTGTATCTTCCGTCCCTTAGGCTCCTCATGTGCTAAGTGGGTAGCGCTCTATGCTGCAGCAAATTATGACTCTTCCCTGGGAAATAACTTAGGTGGTGACTCATTAAAAAGTATGAATAAAATAATCAACCAGCCAGCCAGAGTTAGAATTGTAAACTAAAATAGGGTTTGTCAGTTGTTTGCCAATGCCATTCTCCCTGGCAACTGGGGATGGTGGCAGAGCAGGAGCTATAGTGACAGGCCTCATCCCTATGGACCACAGGATGGTGTAATGGAAAGAATACTCCTGTCATTGTGCTTCTTTCTTGGTCAGGCCCTTGTGGTTTATTTCCAACAGGGAAGCTACAGTTAGGGAGGTAGCTCTGTGTGGCAGTCCTGCGAGGGTGGCAACCTATGTAGGCAATGCCTGTGGGTTAGACAGAAGGTATGCTCCAACGTGAGCTGGGTCAGGATTTCCAGCATCTGGGTTGGCCCTAGAGTCATTTGGGAGAAATGTTTTGCTTTATTTGAAAGCCTGATTCTTAAATCCTGGAGAACAACTGCTGTTTTCAGAATACCTGATGACTGAAGGATGTGAATGTGACCTTTGGGTCATAAAATTGCACTCAAACTCATGCAGATGGAAGGCAATAGTAGCTGAGTGCCATGAAAATCATAAATATTCATTAGATCCCTCAACATTATGATGATTAATACCCTTAAAGCTATAAATGTCTGAACTCCTTTATGGACAATTGAGCTTGAGAGTGGTTTATTTTAGTTAGTCTACATGAGAAATTAATTTTTGACACAATAGTTAACATCATTATTGACCTCTTTTGAAGTTTGTTTATCAAAATAGAAATTGTATCTACCAAATAAGAGCTTACAGGTATTTAGCTTAGATTACGTCTCTGAATTATTTTGCTAGTAGACAGTCTGAAGTCAGGAAGCACGCGTGCGCGCGCGCGCGCGCGCGTGCGCACACACACACACACACACACACACACACACACACACACAGAGTTTTTCACCCTGGTATAGACCCAACCAAACCAGTGTGTGTTTAGGAGATAGTGATTGTTTAGAGGTAAACACATGGTTCACGACTCAATCTATATCTAAACATCATGGTGGCAGAACCTCAGGCAAATCATTTAACTCACCACGTTTTGCAAAACAGGAGAAATACCACCTCCCAGATGTACTATCATGATTATAAAGAATTGTGCTATGATGAGTTATAAATTGTTGGAGGCCATAAAAATAAGAGGAATATATGTATGTGTATTTAACTATATCTTTGTCATAATTGCAAAATCATATATATTTATTCAAACACAATTAAACCTTACATGAAGCTTTAAATTTATCCTTGTGCATTGAAAGTGTCTTCAGTTTAAGAAACAAGCTAGAGTTTAGGTTTAGGACAGAGGTGCCTTTAGAATATTTGTTCTTTGTTTGTTTCTTGTTTCTTTATAGGCCAACCAAGCAATAAGTACCATTGGATTTGTGGCAGCTGCTGCTGGTATCTTCTCACTTCTGGGCTTGTTTCCAAAAAGACAAAGAACAAAATACTATTAACAATTTACTGAAGAGATATTGGAACTGGAGGAATTTGTGAAGAAGGGGGAAAAAAACTGGGATGAATACTTATTTTCAATGCATCATTATTGTTCCAAATTCCAGTGATGGATGGCATGCTCTTTAATAAATTGCTTACTGATATTATCTCATCATTGAGCCATGGAGATTTTTCTCCCTACTAGCAAAGATTTCCTGTGGCAGCTTAAACAAGAAGCAGTAGCCTTTTGAGCAATCCAGCAGAGCATCTTAACAAAATCGCATCATATTTTATCTTCTACCATAAATATTATATTCCTTGTTCCTGAGGGTGGCTATTTTGAACTTGCCAGAGGAATGAACAGTTTATATATGATTTTAAGAGAAATGTTAAGATCCCCAAATTGTAGGGGCGCCTGGGTGGCTCAGTTGGTTGAGCAGCTGCCTTCAGCTCAGGTCATGATCCTGGAGTCCCAGGATCGAGTCCCACATCAGGCTCCCTGCTCAGCGGGAGGCCTGCTTCTCCCTCTCTCACTCCCCCTGCTTGTGTTCCCTCTCTCGCTGTGTTTCTCTCTGTCAAATAAATAAAATCTTTAAAAAAAAAAATTAAAAATTAAAAAAAAAAAAAAGATCCCCAAATTGTTGAGATTGACATCTAACTTCATATTCCTTTTATGGTCAGAAAAGAAACTGAGAAATTGAACATTTCATTAGGCAGTTTGGGGAGCTCTGATTAACAATCCATTTGAGAGTGCACTGCCGTCTCCTAGCTCCTGTGTAGATGCAGGTGGAGAAGATGGAAGACAGTGTCCTTTGCTCAGTGTGTTAGATCCAGTGATTTCTCTGGAAGTGACTCATTTGTCAGGAGTATGTCACAAGCAAGAGTGGGCTGTTACTTCTACAGAGCTACATTACTCCCTTTGGATTTTGAAGTGTTTCAAGGATCTGATCCTTTTATTTTTTTTATTTTTTCTTTCTTTCTTTTTAAGGATTTGACCTTTTTAACCTTAGCAAGAGATCATTAAATGCAGGTTTAAAATGCCATGTTTAGAGAACAGTATCTCATGTTACTGTTTAAGACTTTTACTGTAAGTCAAAGAGTGTCATGATTTTATTCTTGCATTTTATTGACTATGTGTTGAATGAAACAAATTACTTTTTAATACCTTCCCAGTGGAATCCTTGTTGGCAGCAGGTGGAAAAAAGTGAATGCAGGTTTCTATACCCTAGGATTGTATCAGACATTACAACATTCCCCTGCAAACCACCCTACTAGACAATGACATCCTTCTTGTGCCATAATTAAAAGCATGGCATTAAATAAAGGAAAAGTTCGAGTCAGTGGGGGTGGGAGAGTATGATCAAGTAAATAAAAATGTGGTAGATAAAGTAAACGGAAGATTTGAGGAAAGTCTTGGACCTATTAAGCTGATGTAGATTTTATCCCAGGGCCAGAAATACTGTATGGTTTAGTTGCAGTGTTAAGAGTAATGATGACAGAAGGGGTAATGATGACAGTCAGGGCCAGTAGAAGCCTTATCTTTCTTCTTTGTTCCCTGACCTATCTCTTTTCTTTCTTATGATACCAGTTCTATCTCCAGATAACCCCAAAACTGGTCCTCTGGGAGGTGGGAATGACTTCTACCAGATACCATGATCCAAAATGACCCCTTCATTTTTATTCTAAATGAAGTTTTCTTTTCCTTTTATGTTCTGCATTCAAGTAAGAGTAAAAAACAAAAACCACCAAAAGCCAAAAGCATTTTTTTTTAAAGATTGTCAAATAAAGATAAGATTGGCAGCAGTTTAATGTGTTACTTTTCCCAAAGTGTATTTACCTTTTAATAAAGGAGGACTGCAGAGGGCATATCTTACTCAAGGCAGGGGACTCGAGTGTACTGGAATTACCACGCTAACAACCTGAGAGGAAAGGAAGTGGAACTGGAGACAGACAGGACCTCCTGAGGATCCTTAAGTCAAATCTTTCTACAGAACACTAGACATTTCCGCTCTAGAAAACAGTCCTAGCTTTGCTATGTCACAAATACGCTTTTAAGTTGAATTCGAGGAGACCTTTTTTCACATAAGTAATGTTCACACGCATTGGTTTTCACCCTGAGAGGAAAGCTCACAAAGTCAGTTATCAGTCTTCCCATAAAAATGGTCAGTATTCATGATGGGCAGCTTAAGACTATAGTTTGTATTTCCTTTAGGTAATCACTGATATGTGGTCATGCTCATTGTGCTTTTATCAAACATTTCTTCCAAAACTATTAAAACTTTCTCTGAGCATACTTTTAGCAAAGTCAAGTGTAGAGTTTAACTTCATTATGTATCCTCCCACACAAAAAATTGTGTGGAATAAATAGCATCATCTGTCAGATAACAAATAGTTATTGGAAAAATTGGGCAGGAGAAGCTGTACATTTATTTAATAAAGTATTTTTTTAAAAAAACTTATGTTTTCTAAATGTCATGGTGTATCAATTGAATCTCTGATTCTAAAGGTCAAATTACTAAATACAGATATGCCAGCTCAAGGAAGCTGAGCTATCATATATTTCATATATTTTAAGTTTGACATACATTTCTTAATCATAATCTAAAAATTTTTATCATCTTTGGATCTTTCATTGGTAGTCACTAAAGTAAACACATTTAAAAATTATCATTCTCCAAAGCTGTGCACCGAAGAAAAGTTTAAAAAGTGAATAAAATGTCAATTTAAAGAGTTTATTCTTACAGGAATTGGCATTTACGCTACTGACTTATAGAACATAGTATAAATTACTATTTAGAGCAATGCATTGCTGAAACGTTAGACATTTTTTTTCAATCCTGAAGATTCCAGAATTGTAAAGGAATTATGGAATCTATATATACTACAGTATTCAGGACCTAATTGGCACTCACGGGATGAAACTGGCTAACTAATAGCCTATGAGCCACTAAAGATCTGTTAAATTGGCAAAATCTGATTTGTTGTTACAAGGAAAGCCTAGTAGCTAATTTAAAATGTTCACTAGGGATATATGTCCTCTCAAGGTCACAGTGAGATTGATATATATTAAAAGTAATAGTGTGCAGAATATATTTGCAGAGGATGTACATATTCTTGTGGCCATTAAGTATCCATTAATAATTGATTAAGATAATGAAAAGATGAAATGGAACTTAAAGTTTTTTAGCAGCTTGACAATTGTCCTGCTGTAGATACAAACATTATGGGTCCCTTCCCCAGGATTGTTTTTAAGATGAGCAATGCTGATTTTCAACTAAATTTCCAACTTAGAACTTGAGGCTTCATCTGTCAGTAGCAAAAAATAAATAGAAGTGCCATGTTTCTTTAAGTGAAAAGTAATTTTAACAGGTTATCCCATTATCTTTTCTTGCTCTCTGACCCCAAAACAATATACTTTGGGAGATACCAGCATTGGTGGAATTTGTTTAGATACAAGCTGTGCCCAAGCCAAGATTATATGCAATTAATAGACATCTCCATCACTCTCCTCACCCACACTTAACTACAGTTAGAGTCAGACTTTCCTGAAGCAAATGTCAAGCCTGGTTTCTCTGTTAAAGCCATATAGAAAAAGCAAAAAGAAGAATTTTGTGACCTTGAGAAAAGATATACACATAAATGATCTTTGCAAGTGAATATATGGTTAAGTAAACTTGTGATGATTTATTGAAAGCTGTTTCCCCCAAATTCTTTTATTTCTGGAGATGCAAATAAAAATATATTGGTGAAACTTTCAAGGAAAGTTCTTCAATTATCCTTCGTTCTACTTACGTTCATACTCCTAATTTCACTACCATGAAAACTTGTGCATTTTATTTTATTTATTTTAAAGATCTTATTTATTTATTTGACAGAGAGAAACACTTCTAGAGAGGGAACACAAGCAGGGAGAGCAAGAGAGGGAGAAACAGGCTTCCTGCCAAGCAGGGACTCCGGGATCATGACCTGAGCCAAAGGTAGAAACTTAGTAACTGAGCCACCCAGGTGCCCTGAAAAGTTGTGCATTTTAGCCAGGATAATGCTATGCAATGTGGCCAGTTTATAGGGGGAAAAAAAGTAATCCAGGAAAATGTACCTCCTGGATTACTTTTTTTTTCCCTCAATAGCAGAAGATACAGTCCAAATAAGCATATTTAAAGCTCTTTTTTTGCAAGGTTCACTACATTGAGAAGTGCACTTTGCATCCTCCAATGGAGAGAGAAAAGATAAGATTAGTCCGTCATCACTTCTTCATAATGGTTTAGTTTCAGGGAACAAGGATTTGCTGGGAAGCATGTATGACAAGGATTCTGATTACAGCCTCGTCCAAAAATGCTGTTCTGTGGGTTGGCCTCCCAATTTGAGTTTTGGAATCTGTTCAGGGTCCTCATAGCCGAGGTTGATGTAGAATCCATTTTCACCATCACCTGAATAATCCGTTCTGTGTGTGGGAGGCCAGGTGGAATCTTCTGCCAGCTTTTTTTGCCAGTTCCTATATTGACTTTTAGAAGAGAATCCAAATTCTTTTTTGATCCATAGCCAGAGCTTTCGGTTCTGAAGGATGACATCCTGAGAAATCAAGTGGAGAAAACAATTGAATTAGGGTTCCACTTTCCCCTGCAGCCGGGGTACTCACCACCACGCTCTGCTCCCCCAGGCCTTCCTCTGAGGTGTGCTTAGTACTGCTGCTTCTGTGGCAGCTTCTCCTTCCTGCCATCCCCATGACATCTAGCAGCTCCCCTGGTTCTTTCCCTTGAGGAGGAAGAGGGCTTGTGCTCATAGCAATCTGCCCAAAGCTTACAGCCTTTCATTTCTACAAATTTCCTAGTTAAATCCTGACTGCTGATTCACTTAGAATTATTTTACTGCCAGCCAGAAATAGTAACAAAATAATGGACTCAAAATCAAGGAAAAAAAAAATCACTGCTACCTGCCACATGCCACACAGGACATGCCACATAATGGTTTGCTGAATGAATGGATAAACTCCAAAAATCAAATGGGTTTTGCTTTCTATTCAGTGGGGGGACAGGGCGTGTTCCCTTTTTTTTTTTCCTTTATAATAGAAATGGTCAAATTTTGTATTTCACTTTTGGTTACGCTACACTTCCTGTCATATGCAATTTTTAGGTATGGTCTTCTTACTAATCACCTTTAATGATCAAATACCATTTTCTATCAAGTTGTTGTATAACTATTTAAACAGACAGCATCTCTATTTTTGAACACATGAGTTGAGTCTAACATTTTACCACCAGAGATAATATTATAATGAATACCTTCATACATGTAAGGTTCATCTCTCCTTTTGGGTTATTTAAAAATATATATAGTCTCAAAAATGGAATTCCTTAAAGAGTATGAGAAATTTAACACTCATTGTATACAGTTATAAGTGTGTGCATGTGTGTATTTTCTAAAATTTGGTTGAGCCCTTTTCCCAAGAGACTTCCCATGAATCTTTTTTTTAACTATCCCCTTTAAAAAAAATAGTGCCTGAGCCTTTCCCTGAGTAGGTGGAGTCATTTAGTGACACTGAGTAGAAGAAAAATGCTATAGAGGAAGACTTTTCAGGGTAAGAATTGACTAGAATGAGAAATGACTTCCTTTCTCTCTTAATTAAGGAAGCCCTTCTGAAGATAGTTCTTCACTCTAAAGGTCTCATTGAATTTTAGAGCTGGTAGGTCGCCTGGTCTTGTGTCTACCAGCTTATGAGAAGACTAGAAGAGTACAATACAATGCCCTCATGGGAAATCAAGTGCGAGTTAATTTACTGTTTTGCTTTCTATGCTACAGATCCTGAGAGCATTTCCATACGGTCTTTAGAGAATTTTAAATCATTTTCCAAGGAATCTTCCCCAAAGAGAACATGTACAGTGTTTACAAATCCTTAATAACTGTTACTTTGGGGGACAAAAGAGGTTGCTCCAAAAAACAGGCATGTGTTGAGAATGAGACGCCTTATTTGTTTATTTCCCCAGAAAGAGAGTAAGAGACATATAGAAATCACTTTACCTCTACAAAGAAGGCCACACAGAATTGGGCGAGAACTACCACCAAAATCGAAACCCTCCATGATGTCAGCGTTGGGATGAGCTGTTAAAAAAGAAACACCACCTTTATGCTTTCATATCTTCCATTTTGAAACAAAGTATATTAATATCTGTTTAATTTATATATTTGTAACAACTCTTTAAGCTTGTAGGGTGGGCATGAATTTCTCCACTTCATGGATGAGGTCAGTACCTTGCCCAAGGACTCAAAGCCAGTCAATAAATGGCAGAGCCAGAATGCAAATGAGAATTGACCTCCTCTGAACCTGTGCTGCCTCCACTGCCTGACAAGAGACATTCAGAAAATGTGCTCTGGGACACGCACACA
This sequence comes from Spilogale gracilis, assembly GCA_004023965.1. Taxonomy (NCBI): domain Eukaryota; kingdom Metazoa; phylum Chordata; class Mammalia; order Carnivora; family Mephitidae; genus Spilogale; species Spilogale gracilis. Next base: position 33,248 of record PITA01007039.1, on the reverse strand, counting down.
TGAGACAAAGCACTTTGGAACCTGTGCACCTTTCTTTGTTTTTATCTTTTCAAATATAGGGAATAAGATACAAGATGAAGTCATTCGTCTAATAATACTATTACTTCTAATCCTCTCAAAGTAAAATCTACTCAGAGTTCATTCTTTTGGTAAAACTGATGTATGAGTAAAACATAAAGGAGACAGAGGGTCAAGTTTTGAATCTAGGTGAAAATTTTCTGAACAAAGGGCCCCAACCCTAAATCTAATAGCTTAATGAAAGTTGAACCTATCCAACCCACCTCCTTTTAAGGATTGAAGGGTGCATACTAACCACCAAATACAATTCAATAATAGGTGTAAACACTACAATTTCCCATGCTGCATTAATAGCATGAGACTATTCACACAGCACCCTTCTGACTCAACGTAAAGGATGGGGACTTAACCTCTAGGACTAAAACCACAGACCCTTCACAGAGTCTAGATGCTCACCGGCAATTCTCACCCCTAGTCTGATATGGGATATTTCAAAGTAACACTTTGTTCTTCTTTTTTCCCCAAGTAGAGACAGACTTTCTGAGGGTTGTGAGATACAGCCTGGGTGCAGGCTGTCTGGAGAGGGTCACATAGTGCAATAGGGGGTCAGATCCTAGCGGAGAACCCAGCCCTTGCCCTCACTGCAGCCCCCGCCCTCATCTGGGCGGTCTCTCTCCATCTCTTGGCCTGGAAGTCACTCGTCATACTGCTTTGGAATCTTCTGCTTGTAGGATGGTCTTCCCTCTTAGTCCCTGAACTACTTGAGAGCAGTGCCCACACCTTACTCATCTTTGGAACCCCAGTGCCAAACATGTGCCAAAGCTTCATAATGTCTTGTAAGTGACTAAATGCTCTAGGTTTTCATTTCCTAGCTGCGCCTCTGTTCACAGCCTCTCTGCTCTGGCATATAGCTTCCTGCCATCACCTAATTTGGCTGCCCTTAAAAACTCTGCTGAAAAAAACCGGCTCAGATGTCTTCAATGGCTCCCTGGTGCTCTCAGAAGAGAGCCCAACTTCCCTGGCCCTCTTCATCAGCCATGCCTTCCTCACATTCACAGCATGTCATCTCCATCTTTGTCATCTCCTAGGTGTTCCATGAAACAAACCTGGCTTTTGATTTTTATCTCTGCCACCCTACATTCCTTTACATTTCCAGTACAAAAGAGATTCTTTCAGCCCTTTCTGCTTGTGCTCAAGCTCTTCTCCTACCCCCTACCTAGCAAAATCTAGCCTATCCTCTGGACACCGATCACGTTGTGCCTCCTTCATGAAACCTCAGACCCAGTGAGAGCTCCTCTTTCCTGTGTTCTTCCCACTTCTATGTTATACCCTCTTCAAGCATGGGTGGTGTCATGTGGCCATGTCATCATATCTCTTGGGTGGGATTCATCTTCAAAACAAAACTATAAATTGCAAATCAGTAGTGAATCCTTCCAGGTGCCTAGGTGGCTCAGAGGGTTAAAGCCTCTGCCTTCAGCTCAGGTCATGATCTCAGGGTCCTGGGATCGAGGCCCGTGTCAGGCTCTCTGCTCGGCAGGGAGCCTGCTTCCTCCTCTCTCTGCCTGCCTCTCTGCCTACTTGTGTTCTCTCTCTGTCAAATAAATAAATAAAACCTTTAAAAAAATCATCAATCCTTCTGTTTGTTTTTTTTTATTTCTCCCATAATGCTGGCTCCAAGAATGGGTTCAATGACCTCTTCATAAATTTTATTTTAACCCAGTGTGCCCCAGATTAAGTGATGTCCACCGAAATAAAACTCCCTGCTGTCGATGTCTGACTGACAGAACATGATAGGCCTGTAAGTCTACTTTTTCTTACCCCTTACAACTATATAATAAAGGATTTCTACTATATGTTAAAAAAATTAAAACTGAAGAATTAGTTATCATGTTGATACATTAATTTATCATATTAGTATAACATGGAAGGGTAAAATATCCACATATAATATTTTACGTGCAAACAGGTAAATATTCTCAACTGATAATATAGATCATCTGAAAACAATCAGAAGGTTGCTTATGGGAGAACCAGATAAGATATTTGTTGCTCTAGTAAATGAGAAGAGCCTCACAATATTAAATGATCAGAGAGACTATGGTAATAATTAACTTGCAGATTATGGTGCAGGTATGGTTCCATCACACATATGAGTCACTGAAGATGTGATAATGAATAACTCTTACCTCCATTCCACTGTATATATCTTGAAAGTCAGAAAACAGAATGAAAACTGTGAGGCCCAAGGCAGACATCAGCAGAAATGAAAATATATCTGAAGAAACACAAAAACATTATTTTTAGATGCTAAACGAATGTCTCATATAATTTGGCACACATTGCAGAATCAATGATCTCTGTTGGGCAAATACCGGATACATCTTCAGATGTTTTGATATATCCTCATATGCTTTAAAATATGTTCTAATGCTTACAAGACAAAGGCAGTATCATAACATCTTTCTTTGAAAGGCGTGGTGCAGAAAACTACCAATTAACTACAGTAAGCTCCATAAAGGAGTCACATCAGCGGAGAAGTCCAGGGGGTCTAGGACCCCTGCAAGGACCTGCTCATGTAAAAGGCCACCAGACAGGCCCTGACGTTTATCACTGCACAGCTAGTGAGTCGTGCATGAACAGAGAGTTGGTCCTCTTGGCACAATTTCATTCTTTGTTGTTGCCTAGAGAATAAGGTCTGGGGTCTTCAACTGATGTTCAAGGCCTTCCGCAATCTGATTTCAATCTGCCTTTCTGGTCTTTCTGCTATTGGATCGCTGTCCCTTATGTGTCTTCGGGAAGTTAAATCACACAGCTGCCATTTCTACGGAGGTCTTTGTTGATAACATACCCTGTGTAGGTGATATTTTTCCTGTCTTGGCAAGTTCCAATTTTTCTTAAAAAGCCCAATTCAGATACCACTTTCTTTTTAAAGTCTTCCCAAGCCTCTCTTAAGTTGTATTTCTATGGTTATGTACCACTCTGCTTTGCCAGATCTTCCTTTATGTATCTACTACACTGTAACCACTTCAAAGTGTCTTTGTATGTTTTTCTAGGACTCTGAATTGAAAGAATGAGCAACTCTCCTGTACATCTGCTGGGTTCTTTCTCTCCCACTGGCCCAGATGGTTTTGCTTTGGGGAGCTAAACTTCCCAGGATGCAGTGGGCCAGCGCCACTGTTCTTACCCCTCCAACCCCACCCACAACTGTGTCCTCAGAGCTCTTAGGCACTTTGTAGATGGTGCCTTATAAATGTTTTACATAAGATTAGCATCTTCAGGCCAAAAAAAGAGCATTGAATCTGTGTTTCCATGGTATAAATGATTCTTACAAGCCTTAAAATTCATAAACAAACAAACTAGATTTTCTCTTATATTCTTTCCACTTCATTTATCCAGAGTTTATGGTCAGCCAGCCCCCTCAACTTTACATAGGTCTCTACCAACCAGAAATCAGAGGTAACTGCCCCTCTACTGCTGGCCCTATTTTTTTTTTAAGACATCAGAGTTCTGTTTTCGCCCTTGTGCCTGACATGCACCCTTATACTCTTCCAAGTTTCACTTTACTTATATGTATATGTTTAAATTTATTTATTTGTTTGTTTGTTTATTTATTTGACAAAGAGAGACAGTGAGAGAGAAAGAAAGAGAAAGAGAGAGAGAGCACACAGCAAGGGGAGCAGCAGAGGATGAGGGAAAAGCATGCTTTCCACTGGGCAGGGAGCCTGATGCGGGGCTGGATCCCAGGACGCTGGGATCATGACCTGAACCGAAGGCAGCAGTTTAACCGACTGAGCCACCCAGGCGCAAAGCTTCACTTTACATACACAACTAGATGCAACACCTCCCAGAAGCTACTCAGGCTTGCTTGGAAAGGGTGTGAGGCAGAAAGAAGAAAAACAGGAGCTGCAGGATTGCTTATTTCCCAAAACAAAGTGATGTGAGTAGCTTGGTGATAAGAAGAGCACAGACAAGGGCTGTGTGGAGTTTTCATGTATTTCACTGTCTCCATGTCCCAGGGACGCAGGGATGTCCCCAAATGTCCGTGCTGATAAAGACCCAGTCATCATAGGAACCGAGCTGAGTCCTATGCATATCACACTGTCCTTAGACTGATGATCTGAAAAGCAGGCCAGGTGGATGCACAAATGACCATTGGGGAAGCAAACTCTTAAGGCCCTCATTTAATTCAGCTTTGATTGGAAAACATAATGAAGAACTGGATGAATGTTGCCTCCTCTGATCAATTGCTATTGATGAGGAAACTTGGAAGTTTTTTTACAAAGGTAATTTGGAAAGACAAGTCCTGGGCAAGGCACTATAGATTGTTTCCCATGAAAGGGAAGGGAATGCAAATATTCATACCTATTTCCTTAAAAATTAAATTTATATTTTTTCTATATCTCATCATCATAAACTTTCTCTCCTGTCCAAGATTATTAAGAAAGGTACAGACTTGTCTATTATATCAAAATAAAATCATTTGAGGGCACCTGGGTGGCTCAGTGAAAGCCTCTGCCTTTGGCTCAGGTCATGATAGCAGGGAGCCTGTTTGCTCCTCTCTCTCTGCCTGCCTCTCTGCCTACTTGTGATCTCTCTGTGTCAAATAAATAAATAAAATCTTTAAAAAAAATTAAAAAAAGAAAGTTCTTTAAAAAAATAAAATAAAAAAATAAATAAAATCATTTGATATTTTAATAGTAGTTTCAAGACTTTTGAGAGTATATGATTTATTATGAGATTATGTCACTAGACTGTTTATAAACCTTTTTTCTTTAAAATTATCAGTTACATGTATATACATATTTTAAAGACTTTATTTACTTATTTGACAGAGAAAAACATAGCTAGAGAGGGAACACAAGCAGGGGGACTGAGAGAGGGAGAAGTAGGCTTCCTTCCAAGCAGGGAGCCTGATGTAGGGCTCAATCCCAGGACTCTGGGATCATGACCTAAACTGAAGGCAGATGCTTAACACCTGAGGCACCCAGGTGCCCCATAAAATTATCAGTTATATTTGACATAGAACTTGAGTTCACCCACAAGCTCTAAGTCAATATGTTGTAACTAATCCAGTTCTTGCTTAATTCAGTTTATAAAAAAGAATTTGTAGCTACTGTTGAAATTAAAGTACTAGCTGATACAATATATCATATCCTCCTTATAAAACATTCACAATTTAAAAAAGGGAATATAAGTGATCAACTTTAAAACATAAAGTGAAATCTTGATGTGATAAGAGCCAAAGGCATTACCAAAACACTGGAATCAAAATGAAGAAATATCATAAGAAATTCAGGAAGAAGTTTATAGAAAATATAAAATTAAAAGAAGATATCAGCATGCTCTCAAAACCTGACAAAACAGTGATACAAAAAGAGGGGTGGTAAAAACAGATAAAATGTAAATAATTATTAAAACTAGTTTAATGTAGTAAATGTATGTTTCTAAAAGGAATGAGGCTTACTTTTCTAATATCTATGACTTATTTTGAAAATTAAAGATTACGGGACACCTGGGTGGCTCAGTTGGTTGGGCGACTGCTATCGGTTCAGGTCATGATCCCAGAGACCTGGGATCAAGCCCCACATCAGGCTTCCTGCTCAGCAGGAAGCCTGCTTCTCCCTCTCTCACTCCCCCTGCTTGTGTTCCCTCTCTGGCTGTGTTTCTCTCTGTCAAATAAATAAATAAATAAATATTTTAAAAAAAGAAAAAAGAAAAGAAAATTAAGGATTACAGTTTGTACCATGGGATGACATAACTGTAGTAAATTCTCCAAAGCAAAAATTTTATAGACTAGATTTTCTGATAATAATAAAAGTATAAATCATTAACCAAATTTAAATGAAAAATCCCTTCCAATATACAAATTTAAAACAAAATTCTAAACATCTGTTGTTCAAAAAGAAAATCAAGTTCATTTCATTTGTAAGCTATTGATAAGAAGAGTAGTAGGAGAATGGAAACAAAATCCCTTCCTATCTGAAAATGAAAATTGCTTTCTGAAATAGTGGGTCAAAGGGGAAATTCAGTCATGGTTAGAAACATGAAAATATAAAAAATGTAACCCAAACCATACTTCTTGATCTTGAATGCTTTTCTAAGTTCACAAAAATAAAAGAAAATGCACACATTATAAAGTCAATTCAAACATTACAACTTTTCCAGACAAAGTAAGAAGGGGGAAAAGAAGGGAAAAGCAAAAATTAACATGCTAGAAAATAGAAAAGAGAATTATTAAATTTTAAAGAAAACCAATAGAAATACATTTCTGCTAAGAATAAATGAAACATAAGACATAAAATAAGAAGATATTAAAGTTAGAGAAGACATTAAAATTAAAAGAAAACATCAATCAAAATTTGATACTAGGCTTGATAATCTCAATAAAATAGAATTATTTGGGCAAAAGAAAAATTTATTAATTTAAAAAACAAGGTTAAAAGAGGATAACATAGGTGCCCATCAACAGATGAATGGATAAAGAAGATGTGGTACATATATACAATGGAATACTGTGCCTCCATCAGAAAGGACGAATATCCAACTTTTGTAGCAACATGGACTGGACTGGAAGAGATTATGCTGAGTGAAATAAGCCAAGTAGAGAAAGTCAAGTATCACATGGTTTCACTTACTTGCGGTGCATGAGCGGTAAACTGGAGGACAGTGGAAAAAGGAAAGTAAATGAGAAGTAGGGTAATCCAAGGAGAAAAATGAAACAACAGAGACTTTGGACACAGAAACAAACTGAGGGACTTGGAGGGATGGGGGTGGAGGGATGAGAGAGCCTGGGGGTGGGTACTGGGGGCACCTATTGCGTGGAGCACTGGGTGTGGGGAATGGGAAATGAATCTTGGAACACTGGGAAAAAAAATTTAAGTAACAATAAAAAAAATAAAAATAAATAAATAAATAAATAAATAAATAAATAAATAATAAAAAATTTTAAAAAAAGAGGATGACTTAAATCAATTCTTTAAAAAAAATAATCTTTTGAAGGAAGGATTTAGAGCCAGATGATTTTACTGAGTTCTTCCAACTGCCAAGGAATAGACAATTTCTATCTGCAAAGTATTTTTTCTGGGAAAGAAAAAGTCAAAGAGTTTTCAGATCTAATACTCAAACCTAACAAAACACTGCATAAAAACATAAGACCAATCCAATATAAAATGTAGACATTAAAAACTATAAAGTTCAATTTAGTAAAAGTATAATCCACCACAAATAAGTAGGGTTTGCTCAAGAGTATGAAGATAATTTAATAATAAGTTTATTAATATAACAGATTCCAGCCACAGGTCAAAAGGAATAAAAGGCATAATCATTTCAGTAGGTGAGGGGAAGGCACTTGATGAAATACATCTCCCATTCTTGACTTAAAACATACTCTTGATATCATGGAAATAAAAAAGTATTTTCTTTACATGATGTAGTCTATCTTGAACCAATATTTGAAATCATATTTACAGGTGAAAACTACTAGAAGTATTTTTATTAAGGAGTAGAACTCTTTGATATCAACACAATTATTTAATTTTATCTTGGAAATTCTGGACTGTATACTAAGACAGAAAATATAAATAAGCAATTTAGTCATTGAGAAAGAAGAAGGAACATTACCTGTAGATTATATTAATTATCTTTCTAGAACCCTCAAGAATCAAGGAGTAATAGCAAAGTTCAAAAAGTGTTCTGGATAGAAAATAAATGTAAACAACACTATAACTTTTACAGGTATTGGTGATAACCAGTTAAAAAAATTTAATGGGAAAAAGTCACTCAGAATATAAACAAAAAAATTAAAAAACACAAAATAAGTCTCTTAAATGTTCAGGATCTATAATGGAGAAAGTGATAAATATTTACTAAAAGTTGTAAAAAAAAGCATGAACAAATAGAGAAGGATGGCATATTTTTTTTTTAAAAAGATTTTATTTATTTATTTGACAGAGAGAAACACAGCTAGAGAGGGAACACAAGCAGGGGGAGTGAGAGAGGGAGAAACAGGCTTCCTGCATAGAAGGGAGCCCAATGCGGGGCTTGATCCCTTGACCTCAGGATCATGACCTGAGCCAAAGGCAGATGCTTAATGACTGAGCCACCCAGGTGCCCCAGATGGCATATTTTTAAATGTGAGGACTAAATTGCGTTAAAAAATAATTTTTTCCCAAAGTATCAGAATTCAGAAAGGGATTTTTAAAAAAAAGACTTACATTTGTTCTAGAGTTTATCTGGAAGGATGAAAAAGCAAGAAAAGTGAGAAATTTTTTAAAAATGATAGTAATGAAGATATGACAATCTTACTACTTGTTAAAATGTATTATAAAACTATAGCTAAATGAATGAAACAATAATTTTTAAAGTGGTAGATCAAGAAGAGATTATTATATTAATAATATAATAATATATAAGTATATTAATGAGACAAAAAAGATAGTCTAGAAACTAATTAATTATATAAAAATTAATTTGTAGGTATATAACGTATATAAATATAATATTAATTATATAAAATTGATTTATAGGTATATAATGTATATAAAAATAATATAAATATAACGTATAATAATATAATATAAATATAACTGAGCCTGGGCAGCTCAGTTGCTTAAGTGCCAACTCTTGGGTTCAAATTAGGTCATGATCTCAGGGTCATGGGATCCAGTCCCAACATGGGCTCTGAACTCAGCAGGGAGTCTGCTTAACTTCTTTCACCCTCTTCCTCCCTCTGTCTCTGTTCCTCGCTCCCGCCATACTCTCTCTTCCTAAAATAAGTAAATAAAGATAAAATATTTAAATATAATATAAAAACTCATGATACAAAATTCATAGTTTTTGAAAGATTTCAATAAAATGATGACAATGATAAAAAAAGAAATAAATATCAAAAGAAATATAAAGCAATAAAATCTGCTGGGAAAACTAGTAACTACTTGGATGAAATAATTTGATCTCTAACCCAAGCCATATGCCACTATTAACATTAGATTTTAAAAAGAATGGATAATAATTGTAAATAAGCAATTCAGAGAAGAGATGGCTAATCTCATGAAAATATGGTCATCCTCATGGTGGCTAAAGGGACATACAAAATGATTAAAGTAACTTGCCCAATGTTGTGAAGCTACTAAAAAGGTCAAGTTGTATCTGAATGGATTAGAAGCTTTTTTTACAGGGGCGCCTGGGTAGCTCAGTCGGTTGAGTGTCTGCCTTGAGCTCAAGTCATGATCCCAGGATCCTGAGTTCTAGCCCTGCATGGGGTTCCCTGCTCAGCAGAGAGTCGGCTTCTCTCTCTCCCTGCACCCTCTTTCCCACTCATGTGCTCCCTCCCACTTGTGGACTTTCTCTCAAATAAATAAATTTTCTTAAAAATTAAGGTCTTACAAAGTACCTTGACATTTATGTATGTGCTTAAATTCATTCTTGATGACTCACAATGGGACAGGACTTATGTGGCCATTTAATAATGCATGTGTTTATCTGCCAATGAGGAGGTCTCTGCCCAGACTTCTACTACCTATGAAAGTGTCCTTCAATACTCAATTTTTTAAAAAATTTAAATTAGAATTATATTTTTAATTACAAGATAAAGCTGAGAAAGTAGAGACAACTGAGTAAAATAATGAAAAATGTGGATAACTGGAAGGGGAACTTAGAAGAATGAGATCAAGTCAAAAACAGCATTATACAACCAATAGGAATGTCAGTGCTCAATTTAGGAGTTCAGCCATCCCTTCACCACTGACCTGTGACTCTGGGAGGGTGGGGAAATGGAAAGAAAATGTGAAAAGAAAAATTAAACTTCATATACTCACAGTTTGTGTAGATGGGTTTTCGAAATGGCTTTCCCTTAGAAAAGATAAAAGCCACCGTGATGCAGTTGATGGTGGCGATGGGCCACAGTGTGGTACTTTCAAAACTTAAAATTGAACCAGGAATCAGAGTTGCATTTCGAGTCCCATTTCTCTCCAAACTCACATTCATTGAGAAATTACTTTGGTTGTCCAGAAAGCACTTACTACAAAAGAATTGCCAGCATTTATGGGATTTTTTATTCTATTTTTATCCAGGTGGTAGGAAAAAAAAAAGTTTATCACTACCATGGGATCTCAGCTTTCAAATTGTTCCAGCCAGTAACTACCGAGACATATTGTGTTCACTTTTTACAATGACAAAGCAGAAATAAAATTTAAAACAAGTCAAAATTATTCTTTGTCTAGCATTCCATTTAAAACAAGTGATCTGTCTTGAAAGGACTTGGATGATAATTTTCTATGGCATTCCTTTCAATTCAGAATGAATGAACCATGGATATCTCGTGTGTGTGTGTGTGTGCGTGCGTGCATGTGTGTGTGTGTGTGTGTCTGTCTGTCTGTCTGAATGCATGGTGGGATGTGTTGTGCACATGTGTGCCTGTAATGCATTTGTGCGTGTGTGTGTGTGTGTGTGTGTGTGTGTGTTGTTGTTGTTGTTGTTGTTGTTGTTTTCTCTTCTGTGGACTAATGTAAACCTCCTAACTTAGGCCCTAAATTTGACTCGCCCACTCTAATCCACTTCCTTACTGAGGATCTAAACATGACCCTCTCCTGCTTCTGAGTGTCTATGGCACCATTTTGCTAATAAGTTAAGTTCCAACTTCTCAGGCATGCTCCTAAGATCTGTGTACTCTGGTCTCTATCTGCCTTCCTTCCCTTATCTTTTGCCAGTCTTTCTGTGCTCCTTTTACTCCAAACATAGGAATATTTTCTGTTCCCCAAATATCACAGTTTGCGCACATCTGGGTCAGACACTCTATTCCTGTTCCATCCCTTTATCCGAAAGTCTTTGTCTTTAGTTCATTGGCAAGGGTAACTACTGCCCTCCATTCTTGCTTCTAGTGCTGCATTTAACTCACTGGTTTGCAATTATTCATTTGCATATTTTTATTTTCCACTTCAGGGATAAGAGTTCCTGGAATATGAACTTTCTCTTTTGGTTTTTATTTTGTTATTTACAAATTTACAAATTTACAAATCCTTAGCACCTAGCACAGAAATGCCACAGAATATTTGCTTGGAAAAGTATTTAAGAGATGGGTTTTTCAAGTCCAGATTGATCTATTTGCAATGTTCACTTTTTTAAATAATCAAACTCACAAATTAGTTTCTACCAGCTTTCATCTTCAGCTTTAAACTTTTTACTCATATAACTGGTTATAGATGAAATTAGTTCCCAAAAAATAGACTTAAATCTTTTAATCCTTAGTTCCCTAGGGTCCTGAAATGTGCTTTGCGTACGGCAGATGTTCAGTTACTATTTGCTGAATACATTAATGGAACAAATCATCAGCAGTCAAAAGTGTTTTTGCATAAAAGGAACAGATAGACTAAAGGCCTGAATTATAGAGTTTAACATAAAAGTGTATCTAATCCGTTATACTTACATTGCAGATAAGAAAGTTAAGGCATAGCATGGCATAGCTGTTAGTGATGGAGGCAGGACTACCTATCCACCACCCTTTGGGCTACATCTTCTTGTCCCCCAGATTCAATCTGAATGTTATCTCAAAGGATACACTCTCCAATTATGAGAAAAATCTTGTTTTGAGAAAAATCTGGGTATGAATTTTCATTCCAAGTATACTGGAATTGCTGAATTTAGGATCTCAATGACAACCTTGGACATTGTTGGATGAGTTTTAATCTTTCACTGATTCCTGGGGTTCTGGTTCCTTCATGATCACAGTGGAGTGCATGAAAAGGAGTTTGTACAAGCCTTACTTCAAAAAGAGCTCCTCCTTTCTGCCTTTCCTTTTGGGGGTCAGAAAAAATGAAGTTCAATATCTATGGCATAGTTCACCACATTTTACCCTCAATTTCTAAGTTACAGAAGTTAAAATCCAGGGAGGTAAAAAGACTTGCCCGAGTCTAGTGTTCAATTCAGTCAGAAAAATGATACATCAACTAGCATTTTAATTTTAACATGCAATTTGAAAAATGCAAACTAGTTTAAGCAAATCTATCTTGTAAAACACAGGTCAGCTGACTACAGCCAATAGGTCAAATCCAACTCAACACCTCTTTTTGTAAATAAAATTGATTTTTTAAATTAACATATAATGTATTATTTGTTTCAGGGATACAGGTCTGTGATTCACCAGTCTTACACAATTCACAGCACTCACTATAGCACATAACCTCCCCATCTTTTCGTAAATACAGTTTTATTGGAACATGGTCACACCTACTTTTTTACGTTTTGTCTATGGCAGCTTTTCACTACAATAGTAGCCTCTTGCAGCAGAGATTGTGAGGTCCACAGAGCCTAAAATATTTACCATCTGGCCCTCCACAAGAAGTGTTTGCTGACCTCTGTTCTATAAGATCTCCAAACCACCAGGGAATGAATACATTAATTCAATCAACCAATGGTTGGATCTACACATCAAAAACAAATGTGAAGATCTTTTCCCACCCACTGCACACGGCTCACCTCAGGACTCAACCCATTAACTGTGTTCTGTGTTCTATCCTGTCATTGGTATTTTGCGGTGCAGTACTTTTGTTAATTAGAAATTTAGGGTATATGAGCAAACCCAGTTGTACAATGACATTGGGTACTCATTGTATCCCGTTCAGAAAGGGCAAATAAAAAGGCACTTTACCTGTATCTGTAGACCTCACAATACCAGGGCTGCTGCTTCACGTGGAGAAACACACAGACTTGCACAATGCAGGTGAAACAGGTGTTCAAAAAGACTGAGAGCAGCAAAGGTGGAGAGAGGAGCTGTCCTGCTGGTCGGTAAGGAGCCAGCTTTGGGTAGGCATGAGTTGAACTCACTGAAAAACAAATGCATTTTCCCCTATTATGATTTCATTATTGACAGTAAAAGATGAAGATATATATTATCTTGAGACTTGCATTAGGTTTCAGATTCAGCAAACATGAATGAGGCTTTATATCTAGATAAGCACATTGACTGGGTACATATCTCAGATGCTCATTGAATTTCTGACTTTTCTTTTATCCAGCCCTTGCCTCTTCCATGTTTTTGTTTCACCTTTATAAATGAAAACTAATAAGTTTAAAAGTTCTGTTAATTATACATTTACTATGTTTCAGGATAAAAATATTTTCTTCACAACCAGACTGACCAGGAATGGTATGTAAAATAGAGTGGTAACCTTTCACATGGGTAAGCAGTACTATGATTTCTCAGTAGTGGTGGGAAGGTGGAGAATTAAGAAGAGGAGAGTAAAAGATGCCTAGGTGGCTTGGGCAGTTAAGCATCTGCCTTTGGCTTAAGTCGTGATCCCAGGGTCCTGGGATAGCATATCGCATGAGGCTCCTTGCTCAGCAGGGAGCCTGCTTCACCCCTCGCTTGTGCTTGTGCACTCTCTCTCCCTCTTTCTGACAAATAAATAAATAAAATTTAAAAAAAAAAAAAGAGGAGGAGGAGAGTAAGAGGCACCAGGCTAGACAAATCTTCATGTGCTGGGGATTAAAAAAAATACACTCATTTTATTATTCATTCAGCTAATATCCCCTGAGTACTTCAGTGTACCAGGATAGATGTTGGAAGTGTGTTATGTTTCATCCTGGTTAAGTGGTAAAGGGATAACTGCTAGAACACATTACACTTGGTCAGGGAAAATAGCTCATAAAATAATCTTGCTTCCAGATGAGAGTGTTACTATGTATTATAGTTTTGATCCTAAGTTTTTTAATTTAAAGGATTGACAATGGGCAGAGATTAAACAGAACAATTATAAGAAAAGATGGCTGCATTCTTCTTAGAAGCTATATATTCTAACCAGTTGATGAAAATGGAATGTACTTTACTTCTTAGGGCAGCACAGGAAAGCAGCATGAAAAGATCAGGAATTAGACCCAATATATTCAAAGGTTTACATTATAGTCAGGTTTCAGTTCTTGTCTTCATATCTATTGCCTTTTCCTTTTTTATAGCTGATCACTGGTTTCTTTGATGTAAGGAAGAATGTAGGGTGCAGAGGCTTAAGATTTGTGTTCATGTATGTAGGGGCAAGGCAGGAGAAGCAGTGTCCAGTTAAGGATTACACTCTAAAGCAGGTCTTCAGTTTGCTTAGTGGGTTCTCAGGTAATCATGTGAACTCTCTGGTACTTCATTTTTTTCATGTATAAAGTGAATGTTTAGGAATGCCTAATGGTCTCCAAAGTCTCTTCCAACTCATTTACTCTAGAGCTCTATAACCATCTAAGCCTTTACTTTTACCAATTTAGTCAATGTTTCCCCAGGAAGATGCTAGGCTACAGGCCATGGGGTATGCAGAGATGAGGAGGACATCTCATCTACCCGGAAGAGCTTGAAGTCTGATGGAAAAACACAGATGGGTTGTGTAATAAATAATTTGGCCGACCTTTATTCCCAGTTCTCGGGGTGTATCCTCTAAATGGTTGGGATTTCTTGAGTTGACAAAAGTGTCTTTTTTATTCATGGTACCCCTGGTACCATGGCTTATGCAAACAAGATCACAGATGGTGGGCCCGAACAAAGTTGTTGATAAAGTGGTGACTCAGGATAGAGCTGGCCATGCCACAAAAATCTAGAGATTGAGATCAACTTCATGGCCAATGATTCAACCAATCTTGTCTACTTAAGGAAAACCAAATAAAAACTCTAGACAAGACACCAAAGTTCAGGTGCTTACTGTTTGGTAATACTCTACATATTGTCACTGTGGCATGCCAGGAAAGTAAGGCAAACCGACTCCCCAGGAAGAGGACAATGGAAGTATTGAGATCTTCCCACCATGAGATCCTTTCACCAGACCTCACCCTGTGTATCTCTCCCTTTCGCTGGTTCTGGTTTGTATCCCTTTGCTATTATGAAACTATATTCACATGTATGGCACTTTCCTGAATTCTGTGAGTTATTGATATGAATTACTGAACCTGAGGGGAAAATGAGAACCCCCAAATTTGCAGCCAGCTGGTCAAAAGTGCAAGTGGGATCCCCAAACTTATGGTTGAGGTCTGAAGTAAGGATATTCTTAAGGAAGCTGTGCCCTTAACTTGTGAAGTTTGACTACACTCTGGGTAGTTGGTGTGAGAAGTCATTGCATGGCATGCAAGGAAGGGGCACACAGTGTGGCCTCTTGTCAATGCAAAGAGACTGCGCTCTGGCCACAGAAGGCAGAGGCTGCCATGCTTGGAGTTTTTCCCACGTTCTTATACTCAAGGAAGAAGATGGCTGCAGAGCACATGAAGAGGCTCTGGGTGTTGGAAAAAGGAACAATTGTATCTCTGTGCCTTTGGCTCTACCTCTCCAGTCCTCTCTTTCTCAGATGCTCATTGAGTTTCTGACTTTTATTTTATCCAGAGACTATACTGGGTTGAATTATTGGCTTCATTGTGGTAAAGTGAACTTTACCACTCTAATTTTGGTTTCACTGTGTGATTTTTCTCAGGCCAAAGCGATATCAACAGAGGTTTTAGGTGTGCTTGCTTGGTCAGCCTTGATCTCTGTGATCACAATGAGAGCATGCCCAAGGTCTGTCATTCCAGCCCAGCTCCAGAATGAAAAATGTGGAGCAGACCTGAATGAAACCCATGGCCTGGGCCAAGACCAACTGATCTACATCCTAAAGCATTTCAGATTCAGCTGACCTAGATCAGCTGAATGACGGTCTAGCTGCAGAGCAAGAGTGGGTATTGTAAGCCACAGAATTTTGGAGAGAGGTTTGTTATACAGTATTATTGTGCAATAGCTGACTGATGCCTTCATTACATAATGAATATTTTAACTCTTTCCATATTAGAAATTCTAATGCTTTCTGATCGAGAATCTGAATATCTGACCACAGAAAAATGATGAGCATTTCAGGGGCCCTATTATGTCCCAGAAGCTCTGTGAAGTGTCTTACAAACATTATTTCTTTAAAAAGCAATGCAAGGGTAACTGTCGCGCAACCTCTGCCCACAGAGAGTTCGCAACACGAAACTGGTCTCCTTCGTGCCCTTCGCACAGGTATCTCTCTCTCTGCACAGGTAACTCTCTCCTTCCCCCGGAAAGTCCCTCCGCTTATATACAATACAGCAGCCAATCAGGAGGCTGTTCACGTGCAGCCATGAGTCCTTGTTACTCAACTGGAAGGCACTTGTCAGTTGTTTACCACAGTTCTGGCGGTACATGGCGATCTGCCAGCCGCCATTTTGTGAACACTTAATGTAGCCAAGGGACAGGGTCTCGGGCACCCCGACAGGTAACTGGGGTGATTCGGTTGGTTAAACATCTGACTCTTGATTTCTGCTCAGGTCATGATCTCAGAGTTGAAAGACTGAGCCCAGCCTCAGGCTCTGTGACGGGCATAGAGCCTGTCTGAGATTCTCTCTCTTTCTCCCTGTCTCTCTCTGACACTATCCCCAACTCATTCCCTCTCAAAATAAAAACAATCACAAATATTTTTTTTTAAAAAGCAATGCAAAATAGGTATTTCATTTCTATTTTCAAGTGAAGAAACTGAGGTTCAGAGAAGTAGGGTCCCTTATTTAAAAACCCATATAGTTTGTGAGCAACAGGGCAGTGATATAAACTTAAGCACACCTAATTGTAAAGCACCTTGTCCTCTGATCTACGGCAAATTGCAGTACTGTGGATTTTCTGAATTAAAAAGGATAAAATGCTATTTCTCAGCAGCGAGAACTTTTCTGAATTGTCCAGGTTTCCTTAAAATTGTGATGATATATGCTATCATACTGCATGCAAAGGAATGTAAGCCTGTGAAGTGCTCCATTTCATTCAGAATTAATCATTCCCTCCTCTGAGTTTCCACAGCCCATTACTCATTTTGATGCCACGTAGTGAGGATGTGTTGCATTAAATGCAGTCATTTACACATGTACTCAACAGACCATGCGCTCCCTGAGGGAGAAAACCTTGTCTCATCCTACTATCTGTCCCTCACTGAAACTGGTACAGGGCCTGCTATGTAGGAAGACTTTGCTGTTGCAAATTTTTATTTTCAAAGTATACTTTTGAATTGTTCAGCATCATTTGGATAGAAGGTAGGCAGGCTTTTCCTAAACAGTTGGCTTGCTTTATATAAAGGACATTTCAAGTCATGTACGTTGAATTTTCAGAGGCTCCTGAACCCACCTAAACTACATGAAAAATTTTGAATGTGCCTCATGAGACATTTAAGGTGAAAAGATCTGTATCTTCCATAAGATTTTCCAAAAGGACCAAGACCAAAAAAAGTTGAGGAGTCCCTGAAGCACTGATGGAATTTATGTAAGAAAGGCATTTATATAATGGATGGATTCCCCCCCCCCCCAGCCTTCTTCTCTGAACACTGATTCCTTCCATATGCTAAAGTGGTTGGCCGAAAAAGAGCTAAATTACACGACCTCATCTTTATTTACAGAAATGACTGGCTTAGAAGTGGACAATTTACCCAAGTTGGGTCAATGAATTTTGTCTCCAAAATATTTGCGAAGGAGACACTAAGAGGGGGAGCTAATTAGCTGTGCAAAGACAAACAGGAAGATTATGGAGGTTCAATGGTAGAGTCCCCACTTAAGGTCATTTGCAAGGTGAATGAGTAGAAGCCCCATAAAAACAGTAAGAATAGAGAGAAGAAGAAAGAGATAAGATGGCCTCTTACAAATAAAAAAGGTGGCCTCTATTTTCTACTCTTCAGTGCTTGAGCCCAGCTCTGGCCCCAGGTGCTTCGGAGTTTCTATTCTCAGATTTTTTTTTCTTTGGGGAATTATATTCTTAAACATCCCCTTACTTTTTTTTTTCTTGACCTAATTTGAGTGGGTTTTATTAAAAAGAGTAGAGATGCAGCTATAATAATTTCCTTTCAAAATGGCTTCTCTGGCTTCTGTACCTTTTAGGGTCAAATTGGGTTTCAAGACATACATTTTCTTAATTGAGTTCCCTGACTTCATCTTGTTTTTCTCCTTGATTTCCCTTTAACATATTTATACCTTGTCTTATTAGCTGCCTTTGCGTTGCCTTAAAATCTTGTGGGGATAAGATAGGGTATGTATAGGTAAGCAAGTACATAAATTAATTAAATACGTGATGGTGTTGTCTTTGTCCCTTACTAATTCAGGCTTGTGGTCAAAAGCCCTAATCTGGGAATCTAGAAAGGCAGACCCCTTGGTGAGAGTGATTTTACATGGATCGTCCAATTGCCAATGACAACTAACATCTGCAGGTGAATGCCCACAGTTCTCAGCCTGCAAGTCAAGTTCTGTGATCTGAGCCAACTCACCTTTTCAAATTTTATCTCCTGCTTTTTTTTTCACATACCCTACAGTGTGGTCAAGTGGAAAAACTCATGCCCCATCTCTCTCTTGCTCATGCTGCTTCATTCTACTTGAAGTACCTGACTTTTAGGAAAAGATTTTTGAAACCTGTCCATCTTTTCTCTTTTGATGCAAATGTTACTTCTTCCACAAAGCAATCCTTAATATTTCTCTCTTTCTCCATTGCTATCTCTTCCCTAATGCCTGATTTTCAGCAACAATCTCTCCTTTCTCTGAACTACCAAAGCACCTGTTGTTTTCTCTCTCACTCTCACTAAGGTATCTGCATTTCCAGGTTGACCAATTAGGGCTTTTAACCTCAAGCCTGAATTAGTATGAGTCAAAGACAACATAATCATGTATTTAATTAATTTATGTACTTTCTTATCTATATATACCTTGTTTTGTTCCCACAAGATTTTCTAATCTCTCCTTTCCCTGAGCTCCCAAAGTACCTATTGTTTTCTGACAGTCACTGCTTCTGACTTGCATTTCCTTCATTCATGTATATGAATCCCCCACTAAACTGTAAAGTTCAGTGATCAGTCTTTTTAGGCCCCAAGCACCTATGTGCTTAACATATAGTAGGAGATGAACACATCTAAGAGGATATTAAATGGGGGCTTTTCCTTTGTCTGGGCCTTTCCTTGCTGAGTCTTCTATTTGAGCACCATGAATTGTAAATGCCAACTGAAAGAAAAGAGAGATAACTGCCATATCTTCATTGTACCCACTCATTGTACCTATTGTACATACTGGTCCTTCAACTGTAAGCATGCCCCTAACCCCAGTAGTTACTTATGTGCAGAATATACGAAACTATAGAAATTATTATAAGATTCATTAAAGAGAATTGTTAAGAACAATGAGAACTATGGTTTTCCTCCTAAGATCATTCCAATCTAAAATGAGAGGTCATAAGAACCACTCCAGGAGAGACCTGAAGTATTCTGGGAGGTGGAGATTAACTTGCTCATTCCAGTTGTAGTATCAGAGGGAAAGACAGAAGGCAGCTGTGATAGCAGGCTATATCCACAATCTGGTAGGTTAGGTAGAAACTTTGGAAATTAGCCAGGCTAGAGTTGTCCCAGAAGGACTCTGCCCAGTGGGCAGTCTGCTGGGACTAGAGGGTCAAGCAGTAGAAAAATGCTTCCTGGTTCATATCACTAGAAGGCAGCTGCTGAGAGGAATCCTGAGGAGTCAGAGAATGAAAGCACCAGCCATGTCAGGGAGTAGTCTAGTCCAGAGTAATTCACAGGACTTTCTGAAGAGCCCAAGAACTCACCCGTGAGTCCCATGCCAATGATACTGCTTCAGCAATATTGAATTTGTTTTAAGCAATTTGTATGAGGTACTTGCAAACATGAATTTTAGGTGACTGCCATGCTGGAGGGCACTTGGCAGGACAGACTACAATACCCCATGTCAGTAAAAAGTCATTTGCTCTTATTGCTGCCAGATTCCCTGAAGCAAGAGTGGAGAGGAAGCAACACAAAGAAAGAAGAGACCATGGCCTGCTTGTTCCAAGGTCAGGCTTGGTCTAGAGGAGGAAAAAGTGTGAACTGGATGAAATGTTAGTTTACAATACCTAGGCTTTCATGTCTAAAAATGAGATCATTTTTAATACCTGATACTTACCAGGAAATGATCTGCCTGTGGGAGGACTGGGCTTGCAGTGATGGAAAAACAATAGTGTTTGAAGGCAGAGGATAAAAGAACACACTGAGGCATCTAGATGGCTCAGTCAGCTAAGCACCAGACTCTTGATTTCATCTCAGCATTGTGAGATTGGGTCCTCCATCAGGCTCCATTCAGCTCAGAGTATGCTTGAGATTCTCCCTCTTCCTCTTTCTTCACCCCTATCCTTGTCTCTTTCTGTCTTTCTATATCCTTCTCTCTCTCTCAAACAAATAAATAAAATCTTTTAAAAAGTGCCCCAAACACACTACCCATATTTTTGGATTTCTAATCAAACAATCTACTTGTGTGCACTCTAATTTTGTCCAAGGGCTCACTGAGTAAGCCAGTCATTTCAAAATAAGACAGGAGAATAGGCACAAGGTGATAGCATTCATCTTGTGACAAGTGCTTACAATGTGTGACACATTGTTGTATACTTCGCATCCATATTTTTATCTGATCCTCTCAACCTTATAAGGACATTTCATATCAGGAAATTATTTCATAAATACTTTGCCAAAGTTCACAGAGATAGGAAGTGGTCGAAAATGGCCATAACCTTCACCTTCATGCTACTGCCTTCTAGCTCAGGACAGGTCCTGGAACTTCTGGTGTTTTTCTCTCTCTTTTTTTTTTTTTTTTAGCATCATCGACCATTTCACAAGTAAATCATACAAATTGTTTAAAAACATCCAACCCTGCAAAGGCAATATCATTGATTGAAAGTGTTCCAGTCATATGTGCCTGGGTGGCTCAGTGGGTTAAAGCCTCTGCCTTTAGCTCAGGTCATGATCTCAGGGTCCTGGGATTGAGCCTCGCATAGGGCTCTGCTCAGCAGGGAGCCTGCTTCCTCTATCTCTGCCTGCTTCTCTACCTACTTGTGATCTCTTTCTGTCAAATAAATAAATAAAATCTTAAAAAACAAGAAAGTGTTCCAGTCATGTGACTATTAATAATTCACAGAAAAA
The DNA here is from genome assembly GCA_004023965.1 of Spilogale gracilis. NCBI lineage: Eukaryota > Metazoa > Chordata > Mammalia > Carnivora > Mephitidae > Spilogale > Spilogale gracilis. Next base: position 12,306 of record PITA01007039.1, on the reverse strand, counting down.
TATGTTAATGGACTACAAATATACATTTTAGCCCAAAGAATCAAAATTGATATTACTTACATTTTCTGATGCTGGAAACTTGTGTCATTGGGTTGATACAATAAACGACTTCAATATCAGTTTCATGTTTTAAGATGTTACATGAAATGTTCAAAGTTAATATCCTGCATTGCCTGATGTTTTATCTGTTAGTTTTCATAACACTTCCATTGTTGAACAAGGAAAAAAACATGATTATGTCATTCTTTTTTCTTTGTGCTCTCTTGAGGCAGTCACCTTTCTCGCTTATTAAAAGTTAGTATGAAGCCCTGAGTTCCGTGATAGGAAATACTTTATCAGTGTCATCTCAAAGGAAGGAAATGAACAATAGCTGCTGTGAACCACACCTTGCTTCTGAGAGAATTCCTAGAATTAAATGCTAGCATTTGTTCTCACATGTCAAAGACCTAACAAAAATCTGGTTTCATGTCAATGTGAAGAATAGCTGAATAATAGAGTGACCTTTTGGGTTTTAAAGATTTCCTTTTCTAGATTTCTTGTACATTTTTTAAAAGATTTTATTTATTTGACAGAGAGAAACACAGCCAGAGAGGGAACACAAGCAAGGGGAGTGAGAGAGGGAGAAGCAGGCTTCCTGCTGAGCAGAGAGCCCGATGTGGGACTCGATCCCCGGTGTCCGGGATCATGACCTGAGCTGAAGGCAGTCGCTTAACCAACTGAGCCACTCAGGCACCCCTCTTGTACATTTTTCTATGTACAAGACACACACCTATGAAGAACTCAGAATACATTGATCATTTCATGAGGTTAATATCTATTTGCTATCAGAATATTTTAGTGCCAAATCTGAGGACTTCAAGACTCAACTTACTCCAACACCTTTTTCAAAAAACTCCCAGATAATGTGATTTTAGTAATAAAGGTGCATTTTTCTCAGAAGCTTTGATTTGTGTGAGCATTTCTAGAATGTCATGGATAAATACAAATAATTCTGTTAACTTTGCTAAAACACTTACTTGTTAAACAGACCATCAAGGTAATGGCTACATCTTGCATGAGATACTGGTAATTCCCAAAGAGCTGTAGTTGCTGAAAAGGAAATAAGAGTAAATACAAAGAGGTGCATGAGTGGCTCAGTCAGTTGAGAATGCAACTCTTGGTTTCAGCTCAGGGCACCGTATCAGTGTCATGGGATCGAGACCCGCCTCTGGCTCTGCTCTCAGTTCAGAGTCTGCTTGAGATCCGCCCCCCCCATGCTCTTTCTCTCTCTCTCTCTCTTTCTCTAAAAATAAATAAATAAATCTTGAACAAAAGTAAATAGAAGAGTTGCTTCTGCCATTGTAGCATTGTTATCATTGCCAAAACTCTTTCTGAAAGTAGTCAGGAAGCAACAGTTATTTTTCTTTTCTCTTTGAGAAGAAAGTAACTTACCTACAATCTTTAGCATTTCATTGGAGAGAATGAAACCAGATCATGATTTTTGCAGTGTTTAGCTTAATTCCATATTAGCAATGAGAGTCAGTCATTGGGAAACACCCTCTTTATTGGCCACAGTAATCTGGCAGCTGCATGCTCAGCCTGGACAGTTGAATTCTGGACATACGATACCCACTGGGAACATCAAACTTAAAATTTTGAAATGCAAGCCACGAATTATTCAACAGGTATTACTCTCCATCCTTATCCATAGATTGAGTTCACAATATCTTTCTCTTGGGGCCCATTCACTTTCACAAACTGAACAAGTATCCCTCCCCCAAGTAAGCCCCTTGCAGACTTCAGTCTGGTATGCTTGACTTCCTAGGTTTGTGAGACACAGAACCTGTTTGAAGTTCACATTTATGGAGTCATACGAAAAAGTCAACTTGTACCTCCAGAAAGTTGCTTTGCGATACCTGTTCCAGCCGGCTCTGTTTCTCTGCTTCAGAGCTGCTGACTGAACACCAAATTATGATTTGAATCATTAGAGACAACATTTATGCAAAAAAGAAATATTTCTGGATTTTTAGAGTGTGAACCTAAGGCCCTGAAGTTCCTGATTAAAGGTCTTTGGGGGCTGGGTGCCTGGGTGGCTCAGTGGGTTAAAGCCTCTGCCTTCAGCTCAGGTCATGATCTCAGGGTCCTGGGATCCAGGCCCTCATCGGGTTCTCTGCTCAGCAGGAAGCCTATTTCTTCCGCTCTCTGCCTGCCTCTCTGCCTACTTGTAATATCTCTCTCTGTCAAATAAATAAGTAAAATCTTTTTAAAAATGGTCTTTGGAGTTGAGGAGGTGGGAGGCATGGTGAGGGGTGTGTGGGTGGCTCAGTCAGTTAAGCATCTGCCTTTGACTCAGGTCATGATCTCAGAGTCCTATGATCAAGCCCCGCATCGGGCTCCCTGCTCAGCAAGGAATCTGCTCCTCCTTTTGCTCTCCACTGCATTTGTGTGCTCTCTCTCTCTCTCTCAAATAAATAAGTAAAATCTTAAAAAAAAATAAATAAAGGTCTTTGAGGGACACTCTTACGTAGGGCTAGCACATCAGAGTGAATGGCTGCAGAGCGGCTTATCTCTCTATGTGGATATAACTCTATGCATGAAGACTTGGAACTGAGAAGCCTCTCATATTTTTGAGAAGACATAGATTGTTCATCCTGCACCATAAATGGTTCCTCAAGGTTTTCACCCTCCAACTCTCTCTCTGTATTCTTTACATTTCTTCCTCATATCCTTTCCTTTTTTTACCCCTCAGAATGGTACAATTATATATATGCAGGCAAGCTAGAACAGGGAGAAATTTTCCAAGACAGCTTTAGTTTTTGTTCTAGAAGCAGCTTTCTTAGAACTATGGAGAACTTTGGAAATCTGCCAGCCTGACCTCCTAGAGGCACATTAGGGCTTGGTCAAAGGCAAGATCTAAGGTGTTCTTAGTGATAGAGGTAGAACTTGAATCTAGGTTTCCTGACTCTCAATCCAGTTCCTGTTTCTATCTGCCTGGTTGCCTCTTAGTTCTCTGTGTATGATTCTTGCACACAACAGTCCATCAGGTGCTAGAGGTCTGTGGCCCTCTCATTCATCTCTCAAATATCTCAGAAAAACAGAATAATTGCCTCCTTGAAGTGTTCGCTGAGCCTGTAGTATCATCTCACTGTAGAGCAAGTTATGACTGAATTAATGAAGATTACTTACAACTTAAACACATTTCTTCCAAACAGCTAGTTAACCTTAAAATGATTATTATCATTTAATTTCAAAAGTCTTTTTAAGAAAAATTTCGAATAAGTGATGCCTGGGTGGCTCAGTTAGTTAAGCATCTGCCTTCCGCTCAGGTCAAGATCCCAGGGTCTTGGGATTGAGCCCCACATCAGGTTCCCTGCTCAGTGGAGAGTCTAATTCTCCCTCTTCCTCTGATGCTCTCTTGCTCTCTCTCTCTGTCAATAATAAATAAATAAAAATCTTAAAAAATTTTTAAAATGCTAATCCTTTGGTAATGACATATCTATGTGTGTAAGTTCCGAGCAGGTTCAGCAGTAAAGTTCTGATCTGGGAGTTTTTCTAGCTTTTGAGTGCTTCAAGGTCAAATTCAAAAACTTCTCTTTCTTTTTATCTCCTCCTAGTCTTTTGTCAAAAATATTCCATAGTTGGAGACTGATGCATTTCCTGCTGAGTTATATTTAGGCTGTTCTGAAGCTCTGTTCATATTCCAAGTAAAGAAATAGATGCTTGAAGAGGTCAAGTGTCTCAGGTTATCTAGAAAAAACGCTCCTAGAAAACTGATCCCTAGCTACTTATTTCTAGCTCCATGTGTCATGTGCAGTTATGCCAAGTTCCCAAGTTTGTAGACATCTATTTTGAGAAATGTCATTTATTTATAAAACATTAAATCCTATGTAAAAGCCACTCCCCAAAGAATAAACCAAGGATGAAAATGCAATTAAAACTGGAGAGAAATTATTTAGGTTCATACCCAATAGAGCAGTGATGTACCAATAAACTGGATTATGCCATACATGGTCAAGTATTTAAATACCCCAAAGGATGAAACCAGAGCAGCTCGGCCTTCTCTGTTTGAGAAAAAATAAAAATAACCAGTTATACACATTTCCCAGACGCTTTTATATTTCAAACAGAGTTCAAGTTTAATAGCTTGTTGATATACATTCACTTAATCATGATTCATTCTCTCAATTATTTATTGAAGTGCTCATTTGCTCATTCATTCTCTGCTTCAATCGTGACCTCACTCCCTGACTCATACACGCACTTTTATTTAGGGTTGATGAGGTACCAACATTCTGCTTAGAGTCGTGGAGGATATAAATGAATCAGGCACAGTCTTTATTTTCAGTGAGTTAAAAAGATTAACACGGATATTATAAACACAAGACATCATGATAAGGTGCAAAATGTCAAGCTCTGACTCGACTGTGACTTGTTACATCCTAACAATACTTGCTTCCAAGAACTGAACTGTGTATGTTTTAGTCCCAGAGAGACTTCAAGCTAAAGGACAGGTGTTCTTGCGTTTTAGGAAGCATGGCTATGACTCCAATATGTGAGATGAATGGGGTTTTGTTAGTTTTAGTGCTCCAGGAGGATCCCATAGCAATAATCTGAGCTGGTATGGAGTTCAAGACATAAAGACAACAGTAAAAGCTGCAGGTTAAAAAGTAATTATTCCCCCTTTAAAAAATGTTGTTTGTGATCTTATTCCCTTAACTGAGGCTTGGTTCAGTGGTGGGTGATGACAGGCAAAGAAGACAGTTCGGGGCAGAGCTCACGATGGAGGAGTGGGGAAATCTGGCAAACAACCCCTCTTGCAGCCTGCTCTTGTCAAGCCAGAAGCAAATTCACATGGGAGGGAGCCCACGTCCTCCCCCGGTGGCATGGACATCTGTGCTGTTCTAACACTTCTTCAATGGAAGGGGTATCCAAGAAGAAAAACCTTAAAAGCCAAACTAGTAACTGCTTCGCCTCAGGCATGATGAAAAGGTTTGGGAGAGATGGGCCAGGATGCTTTGGCCAGATGTTTTCCACCGGTTTTAAGGCACTGCCATTTGTTTTCCATGCAGAGAGTGGAACAGCCCACAAGTTGAGGAGGGGCCAGCATGTGAAGCCTGGACCGATTTCTCACATAAACATTGTGGTTTCATCCTCTTTATCCTTTTGTGCGTACCTTCCCAGAAAAATGAAAGCACCCAGATTCAAAGCCAAGTGCAAAAAGCCATTCTGAGGAAAGTATAAAGGAGGTTTGCACAGGCCTCCAAAATTACCGCTATTCCTAATGATGATGAATTTTAAGAAGTTAGCTCACTTATTTACACATTCCAAAACCATTCATCGAATGTTCTGATAGATCCAGCTTAGTACTGGGCACAATAATACAGAAATGAATAAGGTACAGTCCTTGTTCTGAAGGTCTTCAACTAGAACAACAAGTCAATCATGTTTCAAAGGATACAAATGAGAACCTAAGAAACTATGCATCTAAAACTGTACTTCAATGTCCCTGGGGGATGTTTTCTCAGGAATAAGCATGCATCAAGGATAGCAAGGGTAAAATGAGCCTAACAGAGCTGAACCACATCTAATTTTTATGAATCTATGAAATATAAAAGCAAAGAGCTTCTACCCTGAAGTCTTACTAAACCATCTGCCACTAGAGAAATTTTACTTCATGACTTGGATCTTAAAATACTACACTGCATTCACAAATGCATTAGGTCACATGTGTGAGACAGAGCATCTGAAGTTCAAATGCCACTTCAAATGATCCTTCCTTTTGGATGGATCGAATAGGTACTTTGTGCAACCATCCAAGAGTTTAAACTCCCTCCATACCTGGCACTCCAGCTTACCCTCCATAACTCCCACTTGAGAAGCTTCTTAGCGCAATTGGGTCATTGGGCTCCTGCATTCTCCAGTTAAAGTCCGATTGTTAAATGTGGCTCTCCACTTCCCCAACCTGGAATATTCTCCCACCTCCTTCCTGTTTACACATGTTCTGTCCATCCTTCAAGTTCCAGCTCCCCTGCTGCAATCTTCCTTCCTGGCTTAAGTCATCAACCTGAACTACTGGAACAATTATTATATTCTTTGGGCATTAATTTATTAAAACTAATTTGTTGAGCACTTGTTACTTATCAGGCAGAAGATTCGCTGTTTTGTGATTATATTTCTATCTGTCTGTACCTTTATTGGGATGTGAGTCTTCCAGGGCAAGATTGGCTTCATCCTTCATTCACCACATTTCCAAGCACAATATTTTCAAAAGCTCCATGAATTGTGGTGATGATGGAAACATGATCTAGGGAGAGGGTCCTGGGCCCTCCCATTTTGTAGTTACCATGATATGAACCGAAGTTAAGACAGTAGAGAGAGTAAGAAAAGGACTTGGAGAGAGTCTCCAAAAGACAGATCAGGAAAACACAATGCTTGCTTGACTATGGGCAAAGAAGGGAAAGAGTTCAAAATGCTCTGAGGTTTTCAGGGATCTAAGGACCAGAGGACACAGGAGTTAGGAAGAGGAGCTGCTCTGGAGACAGGGGAGGTGCTGATGCTTCAGGGTGTGGAAGGAGGCAGGTACACACACCCCAGGATCAGGGAGATGGTCAAGCTGTCTTGCTGCTACTCAACCGGACACGGGCATGGAAAAAAATTCCACTGGAACCTTTAGGTGAATGATTACTGCTAGTAGTTGCCCATTCAGATCCATAGATGCACCAAGGGATATGCTGGAGAACTTCATGATCAATCTTTTTGAATAAATCTCAAGTTTTGGTGCTGTCTTTCAGATCACTGACTGGGAAGATAGCCTGAAGTTACCTGACTGTGTTACAGGTGAATAAGATTTGTGAACAAAACATGAAACCTAATTTCAAATATGTATAGAGACAAAATCAGCAACGAGAGTCGACTGGAGGTGAGGGAGCTACTGAGAAAATCAAGTTTTTATTCCTTCTCCTTCCCTTAAATGTAGTCTTCCATGTGATCATTTTGGATATTCTCTGATTTGTATCTTGGAGGCATAACACTATTTGGGGAAGTTATCTGATGCGGTGTTCCCTTGTGCATCCTTACCCACCCCAATCCTAGAAAGGAAGGTTTCAGTATGCACCCAACACACAAAATAAGGGAGAGGAGAAGCAAGAAATTCATTTTTTTTTAAATACCAACTCTACCTTTCAACTATCCACATGACATAGCTTTTTATCCTGTAAGCCTCAGCAAAAGTCACTTTTTGAGTGGCTTTTACCAGCATTCCCAAGCAGCTCTAATGTTCCCTTAATTGGTGCTCTGATAACACTTTACCCATACCTCTGTTGTGACATGTATTACTTTAAATTATGGTTGAATTCTGTTCAGAGTCAGACAATGAGCCCATCGGTCATGAGGGTGGAAGGGAAAGTAGTGGCTTACTTGATGAGCTGAGGCACGCACTTGATGTTGGCTGTTTTCGAGGTGAAATGGGAGGCCACAGATGCCTCCTGCTCTGACAGTGAAATGCCCGCATGAGCCATTTTCAAAGCCTAGAATGATAAGTCCACATTATACCCAGGACTCCTCAGGCCACGCTCTAACTGTTCAAACACTGTAAAGGTATTCTTCACATTGCCAAGTTTATAACACTGTAAGCTTCCAGCCCTGGGTCTGTGTTTATGCTGTCCCTTCACTTGGAGTACCCTCCCTCTCCTGATCCAGAAAGCCATCAACTAAAGAGACACCAGCTAACAATAACCCCAAGGTAGAAGACTGGTGGGTGTGTTCATGTGTGTGTGTGTGGATGTGTGTGTGTGTGTGTGTGTGTGTGCGCGTGCGTGTGCGCGCGCGCACGCGCGCGCGCGCGCGCTTTGGTTGTGGGGATGGATGTGATAAGAAAATGGAAGCACTCATTCAAGTAGTCCATGAAAAAGATGACAGCATTTGGGTGGACATTTGTGGGGGCTGTCACAGTTCTTACCACTCAGCAGGCTATCTTCATGAACAAAAGGAAAGCTATCTGATCCCCATCTTTTCCTGGGTATCCTGATGTAGCCCAGCTAACTGCTGGGATGTAGTACAGGATGTAGACCATCTTCACTGGAGACAGGGATGAGACCATACACATCACAGATCATTCCAGCATATGTGTTTCTTTACTCAAATAAAGGCTAAGTCATTCTCATCAAGATTAGAAGCAGCCCAAAGAGTGCACAGAACAGACAATGGCTAATTAGCAGGCCAGCAAGTTCCTAATCCCATAGCATTACGTGAGCATAAAATGAGATTTCGAACTTCTGTAGTTCTGTAGCACACAAAGTATCTTATTACCATGGCTGGTATACACTAAATTCCTATTCAATAAATATTAGAATATTTGCTTCTTTTTCTGTTTTCCCTTAGTATTCTGTTTCTCTATTATATATTTTAAGACCATCTACTTTATGTTTGGGTTAATATTATGCAAGATTCTTACCCCAACTAGATGAGGAATTTTAGGGAGACAGAGACTATGTCCTTTTTAACATTTATTATTTCTTTTGTTCTCAATTCTACATAACTAAGAGAATGGGTACTCATTTAGGTTTTGAAGAGCAGACTAACAACTGGCTTCTCATGAAGTGTAAGGCAGAAAAAATTGTGATAGACCTTTAAGTGTGAGCACAGTTTTTCCGCAGAATCTTGAAGAAAATATGTAAAAAGAAAGTAAAACAACTACCCAGATCTTAAATATCTAATAGGATTTGGAAATACAAAGCAATCTCTTCAGTTTTGTACTGAGAATTTTGAACTGAAAATATTTTCTTATGTACCTAAATCTTCAAGGTAGGTTACTAGTTCAACATATCTTCAAAACTCAGAATCTAAAACATGTGTCTGCCTTCTATTGTGTATGGGAAATAAACTACTGAGAATCATTAATTCAGGCTTGCTGTAGTTTGCAATAGCCAAATAATTTGATCTATGATTTCACTAGGAATTTCGGATTAAAGCCAACTTTTAGGAACTAAACCTAGAGAAGTTTAACAGGAAAAATGCAGTTCAAACATAATTCAAAACTTTAAACTGTCCATTTCAAATACTTTCTTCACTAAGCCTTTACAAAGTTGTGACTTCAGGCTAAATAAATAAATAAATAAATAAGAGAAAGAGAAAAAAGAATGTCCCTCCCTGAGCTTCAGTTCTGTATTGATAACATGAAAGGTTTAAACCAGCTCATCATGTAAAGTCCCTTCCGAGTCTAAACTACAGGAGTCTAAGTAGCCTTTCTTTGTCCATTTTATTCTAGGAGCTGTCAGAAACCAGCGGAAGTCGCTAATCTGACTTTACGCTTCTCAGCATGCAGCCCACACTTGGGTATGGGGAATGTAAACTGCAAACCAATGAAGTGATTGCTGACAGAGGGGTGAAGAGATAGACCCCGGGGAACCAGGGGGTCCTCAAGAGGGACAGTAGGGAACCACCTGCATTGGTTGAAGTCATTTCTACTCACCCCACAGTCATTAGCCCCATCTCCACACATGGCCACATAGTAACTGCAAGAGAAAGCATGCGAAAAATTAATGCCTTAATGCTCCACTTGGATAAGTTTCATCACAATAATGTAATGTAAACTTACTTTTATGTGTGATGTGATGTGTGTGTGTGTGTGTGTGTGTTTTAGACACACGTGGAATCAAGCTGATAGAAAATGACTTGGAGAGAAGTATTCCTAGAGGAATAAGTCTATTGTGTTATTTAAATTGTTTCAATCACATAGAAAGGATAGTGATTCTACTAAAGATGTCCACCAAGGTGATTACCCATTTCGAAAGAAGTCCTGGGTGACTGTATCAACTAGGGCTAAATTTTAAAACATGCAGCCATAATCACAGCACTTCTCACACCTGACACACAGATAGAACCTAATCCTTCTGAGTTTTGGGGGGGGGCTGACACCACTGAAAGTTTAAAGTTTAGCCAGTAAGAGGAGAAACACTTGGGAAACCATTGAACAGATAGAACCAGAGACATAGATACATAATCTTGATGCATCCTGGATGATATGAGATGATATGCTATACCGGTTTGATGTGCAAACACAACAATATAAATAGAAGAGTGAAAATAAAGCTGTTGCGGGCGCCTGGGTGGCTCAGTGGATTAAAGCCTCTGCCTTCGGCTCAGGTCATGATCTCAGGGTCCTGGGATTGAGTCCCACATTGGGCTCTCTGCTCGATGGGGAGCCTGCTTCCTTCTTTCTCTCTGCCTGCCTCTCTGCCTACTTGTGACCTCTTTCTCTGTCAAATTAATAAAAAAATCTTAAAAAAAAAAAGCTGTTGCTAAAGAGGAGTTTCTGATGTAAGACATACTGTCTTCTCTTACAGGTTAAATAATACATCATAGGTATTGATTAAAGGCAATACTATTAAAGACTCAGAGACAACTTGCCAGAAACACACAAAATAACAAAATCAATACACACAAAAAATGAACTTCTCAGACAATCTCCTTATTATTAGTTGACACATAAGAAATGGTCATTTTTATAAATCGAAAATGGTCAAACGTAAACAAAGTCAATGAAGTTTGACTTCGTATTTGGTGCTGAGACATGAATATCCCCCTATGAACATTTCATGAGCTCATGTGCATGTCATGACTACCCACATTTGCCAAAGGCTTCCTTTCTTCAGGCTTAAAGCACATGATTAGTCTTTATATCACACGAGGAATCTTACATCTTCTAGTATTCCCTGAATGCAGGCAAGAACTTGGACAACTTTATGTGCATTGCCAGTGATAAAGGCAGGAAGAGTAAGATGGGGAAATCAAGGAGATGGTTCATTCTGAGGCAGCATCTATCTTCCTGAACTGATTTTTCTTTAAGGGAATACGGTTTTTTAAAAGTAAGCATATAAATTGACAAAAGTCCTTAGGCATTTGAGAAAGATAAAGTTACATTCTTCAGTCACTATCATATAATGACCATGTAAGTAAAATAGTCATTGTAGACACTAGTAACTAACCCAGCTTCAAGGCATTATGGGATTTGATAGGCAGTTTTTTAAAACTTCCCTAAGAATGCTTTGGCAACAAAAAATAAGAGTGAAAGTCAGTCTCCTGATTTTACCTACTACTTCTTGGCAATTATACGAAGTTTCACTGTTCTCCTTTCCTTTTCACTTTCCAGAAGTCTGTAGCCCAGAAATTGTAACATTCCCAGAAAGTTTTAGGTAGGTCTGGTCTCGAGAACTATTTCATTCTGATGTGACTCAGCACCTATATTTTTAAAGAATGTAAAAAAGGACTTTTTTTTTTTTTTTTTTTTTGCCTCTATACCCAAACCCCTACCAGGGCCAGATACATTGAAAATATCACACCACCTTTTTCCTAGAAGACCTGAAATCATTTTCCTATTTTCTAATGGATCAACCTTAAATAATTCCAGGTGACAATTCATATACTTCCCCATTTTTCCTGTTTTGAACTATACAAGCCCCTATTTTTTCTATTCTCCACACTCAAGCCGAGAATCTTCCTCTAAGTTATGCTATAGAGGCCACAGAAAGAACGCTGCCTGGGGTAGGCAGCTTCTAAAATGTTTCTCTGTGATTGCCACCTCTTGGTATTCATGATGTTGTATAAAGTCCTTCCTTGAGTGTGGGCTGGACTTAGTGACTTGCTTCTCATAAAAAGAATACAGCAAAAGTGATGGGATATCACTTCTAAGATGAGCATATAAAAAATGATGATCACTCTCTCTCTCTCGTTCTTCTTGTTTGCTCACTCTTATGGAAGCTAGCTACCACACTGCCAACTGCCATATGCAATGACCTGTGTAAGAAGGTACTGTGGGTAGCTTCTGTCTAATAGCTGATGGAAAACTGGGACTCTTAGCCCCACCACCCACAGTGAACTAAATCCTGCCAACAACATGCAAGGAAGGCTGGTGGCAGGACCCTCCAACTCCAGCACTAAGAGAGCTACAGTCCTGGCAGACCCTGGAGAGTAGGCTTGTGAGAGGCCCCAAGCCAAAAGACTCCGTTCAGCATACCTGGATTCCTGACCCATAGAAATGAAAAATAACAAATAGTGTTACTCTAAGCCAGTAAATTTGAAGGTACTTTGTTACACAGCAATAGATAATGAATACACTCTCCTTTCATGCAATAATACCTACTTTAATTTCTGAAATTCTTCAACAAGACTAGATTTCTGTCCAGGAGACATTCTTGCAAAAATGGTTCCATTCACCAGAATCTAAAGAGAAAAACAACTATTGCAATAAGATTAGGATGAAGAACACATTTTAAATAAAAGAACATCCCTGAAAATCATTCCTGGCCACTGTCTGAATATAGCCTTGGG